>PVIH01007512.1:0-99750 GCA_004025045.1 Sigmodon hispidus
GTGTGTGTGTGTGTGTGTGTGTGTGTGTGTGTGTGCATGCGTGTGTGTGTGTGTGTGTGTGTGTGTGTGTGTATGTGTGAGTTGTGGGGGCTACCAGACTAAGAAAACTCTGGAAAGAGGAAGAAGCAAAGAAAGACAATAACACAGATGTTGTGAGCTTCCAACTAGAGAGCAAGATCCAATGGATCAAAGATAATTCACAGGCCATATGGCAAGACAAATTAATGGAAATGGGTAAGATGAAAGAACTAGCTAGCAATATGTCCGAGTCATTGGCTGATCAGCATGTAATTAATATAAGGATTTGTGTAATTATTTGCAGCTAAGTGTCTGCTTGGCTGCGATTGTGTCTGAGCCTTAGGGCTAGGTTGAAAAGGGCAGGCCAGAAAGTTCTTATTACATTTGTTGTCCTAAATGAATTACATATAAATAATTCTATATTATAAAATATCTTTTAAAATGATGAGATGTCCAATAAAATTTTTATTCCATGTAAAGTGATGTTGTCATCTTTCATCATAAGAGCTGTTAAATTACATCAATACAATTCTATTAACTAAACTCTGTGTCATCAGTTTCCCAAGACTTACACTAATTGGCTTCTTTTGTTTAGAGATTCTTTTCAAAATACTAAAATGCTCTGGCTACTCACATCTGTTCTTTAATATAGATTATTGTCTTTCATCACTTTGGCATATGTGTACAACTGGAACTTTCAGAAGTACATTTTCATTACAAATGTCCTAATATTTCATCTTTTTACTATAATATTCTCCTATCATATTTATTTCAATGCAAGTTCTACTAAAGTTAGCCAGTTATTAATTTATTTAGACAGATTTCAAATAATAAGAACTATACTTTTTAGTATTTTACAACAATTAATCAATCCATATAAATGTTTCCTGAATTGATTCAATTATTTAAGCCCAAGAATATCTGATTGTTGGTGATGAAGGGATGTCAAGTTGAAAATAAACTCTTTTTTTCAATGATTCAAAATTTAGGAGAAAATGAAAATTGCATAAAGACAGTTAAGCTACTTTGGTGGAAGTAGTATATTATTCCATACATATGAAAGGTTGGGGATATAATAATACCCGTTCAAGGCCAGCTTGATTTAAGTAAATTTACTCCTAATTTGGGAAACTTAATATTTTGTGTCAACATTCAAAGTAAAACAAACAAGCAAATAAAGATTGTTACTGGAGAGATAATGTAACCATTGAGAGAACATAACACTTTTGCAGAGAACTGAGTTAGGTTACCAGCTTCCACATCTTCTGTAACTCTAATTTCATAGGATCCAAAGTAATATTCTTGCTTTTATAGACATAGCACTTGTGTACAAATTTCTCCATCTCTACATAAATATGCACATAATTCAAAATAAAAATAAATTCCTACACAATTGAGTACTACTCAGCAGTAAGAAAAAATGATATCCTAAAATTTGCAGGCAAATGGATGGACTTGGAGAATATCCTCCTGAGCGAGGTATCACAAACTTAGAAAAATAAGCAGGGAATGTACTCACTCACTAGTGGACTCTAAACAAACAAACAAGAAAAAAGCCAAGCATGCCAAAGCTGCAAACCACAACCACTGAACAGCTTGGGATCAGAAACACCATGGACTGACTCCTTGGATCCCACTCCTGCTAGAGGAACACCTGACTCACTCTTGAGGGAGAGGGGAGAAAACTGGATCTCTCAGGAGTGGAGACTGAACTAAACAATATTGGGTCAGTGGGACCCTGGGACTGTCTGCTGCCTGCCCAGGGAGGGGATGGGGAGTTGTGGAGAAGAAAGAATGACCTGATGTGGCGGGAGGGGGAAAGTACCTTGAATAAGGATATACAAGGATATAAAGTGTGACTTCTTTGTTCTTAATAATAATAACAATAAAAAAGAAAAAAGAAACAAAAAAAGAAAAAGCACTCCACTGAAAACAAAGTAGCATTGTAGTTTTGTAAAAAAATAAAGAAAGAAAAATCCTCAAAAAAAAAAAAAAAAAAGAGGAAAGGAAATATATCTCAGTAGATACTCATTGTATAGCACAGCAAATGTCAAGCCCAGAAACATATGATAAATAACCAAATAGTCTATAGTGGAGGTGTGCCACATTTTTATTATCTAACTGACAACTGAAGGACCCTTTTCCTCCATTTTTAACAAACTTTTTTATTATTTAATTATTTGCCTGGAACTGGAACTACAGACAGTTGTGAGTTGCTATGTGGGTGCTGAGAATCAAACCCCTGTCCTCTGGAAGAGCACATGGTGCTCTTAACTGCTGAGCCATCTCTTCAGCCCCCGTTTCCTCCATTTTTAACAACTATGATTCAAATGGCAATGGAGATCACTGAGCAAATATCTCTGATAAAAGACATCAAATCCTTTTATCACACAGAGAGTCCTATAACTGGGTCATATGTAGACTAATTTTTAACTTGTGTGGAATTCTGCACACAAATTTTCAGGATGGCTTGACCAGTTTTGACTTACAACAACAGAAGGTCTCACCTTCTCCCGCATCCTCTTCAACATTTGTTGGCATTGAATTTCTTAATCTGTTATTCTGATGATGAAATTTCAAACAGTAAGATGAAGTTTGAAAAGTTGTTTTGACTTATATTTCCCTAATTGGTAGGGACAATGAACTTTTTTTTTTTAACTTTTAATTTCTTCTTTTGATAACTCTCTGTTCTGTTCCCAAATCCTTTTTTTTTTTTAAGTGAGTCATTTGTTTTTGATGTTTTTTGGCTTTTTAAATTTATTCTTATTGTTGTTGCTTTTATATAGTCTGGATCTTAATCTTCTATTAAATATATGGCAAATAAAGATTCTTTCCTAATCTATTAGCTTCCTCTTCACTCAAGTGATTTTATGTTTAGTTGTGAAGAACTTCTAACTCTGATGAGATCTCATTTGTCAATTACTGGCTATAATTATTGGACAAATAGATTCTTATTCAAAAAATATATTTTACTTCATCAAAGGTAAATCTTATTTAATGTTTGAGTCAGCCTGCAAACACATCACTATGTCCTCACAACTGAATATGTGAAAATCTGTGACAGGCTGTCAGAATATACAGCAGGTCATCTAAGCCAGCAGGATAGGGACTATTGAACTTGCAATGGGCTTTGAGAGAACTTGTCAGGTTTCTTACTTTTATTTTCTAATGCTTTAGATATATCCTTTGCAAAACTAGAAAATCATTGAACTGGAACCAGTCAAAAGTATTAGTTTTGAATTATGACACTGTTCATTTATAACTACCAAAATTCTGACATTTGAAGCAGAAAGGAATTCAGTCATTTTGCAGCCAAAGTTAAAGAAAATAGTATTGAGAAACCATTCCAAAAAAAAGTCACAAAACTGAATAAAAACTTTTTACATAACATTCTGTAGAGTATATTTTTCTTTACTGAGATATTTTAAATATTAGAAATGTGTCATTTTCTTCTATTTGTTTTATGACAGAGTATTCAGTAATCTATTCTCTCGTGTACAAATCATTAATGATTATGAAATTAGAAAGACAGATATGTCACTTACAGAAATACATGAAGTTTGTATGCTGGTCTTCTTTCAGGTCTTGTTTCTTTTCCTTGTTTTGTTTCATGATATGCATGTGCAATGACAAATACATTCTAAACAATGACTGTCACATGAATTATTAGAGATAGAGTTACACTTTAACTGTTTAACTGTTAAATGGCATTAACAAAGTCCAATGCAAAGTGCTATTCTTTATATTAAATTTCACCCAAATTAAAGTATTTATACTTATATAAGTATCTCATAAATAGTGTCCACAATTATACATATAAGACTAATTTATTGATAATTTCCTGGAGATACTTAAAATGTAAGTTACAAAGTGCTGTGGTAGGATAGGGAAAGTTTCATATTTGTAAGAGTTAGAAACATATGTAATACAGAAAATTCTCAGGCTTTTTACAACTTTGTTTGTAAGTTGTTAACTTCAAACTAAATTTTAAAATAGAAATAAATTTAACTTTTTCAATTCTTAAAGTAATGGTCACAATTATTCTATTTTTTATTTAAGAGTACTGGCTTTTAAATTAATATTTCTTATCATCCATTATAAGAGAGAAATATAAAGAAAGTTGATCTTAAGTTTTTGTATCTTTATGATAACTATCAGAAGTTCGAACAAGTTTATAAAGAAATGTAACTCAAAATATCACAAATAAAGTTCTGATATTCTATGTCTACAACTAGATGGATAATAATATGAAGAAGAAAAAAGAAACTCATATTTCTTTAAATAAAAGGTGTTTCTCTAAATCTCTTGTACGGATTCTGATGTAAAATAATTTTATTTTATCACAAACTGATTCAGCTTAGTTAGTATGGTAAAATAGATATGAATACAGAAGCAAAATAAATTGTGTTTTCATCTGAAGAAGCCATAGAGAAAGACCATAGTTAAATGTAAATGTAAAACATAGTTGTCAGATTACCTGGAATAAGAAATACCATATTTTGAGTCAAATCAGACTTATCATATTATAGCTACACAGAATCAACTTGTTTTGAAATAACATATGCCAATAAAGAAGTGCTATATTGCATATTTGGAATTTGCAGAAAATTACAGGCTAAGGTACTAATTAAATTCTTTGATAGGGTTATCAGGATTGAATTATATAAAAATAGTAAAATTTTTAGATATTATCATGAGTTCACCTATAGGGCTGATAGAATGTAGTTGCATAAAAAAAGCAACAAATCACAAAATTCTATATGGTCATCCAAAAGATGTTAATTTAGTCATAACCATGGACAATGAATGGCTACTTAGAAGAGTAAAGACAGCTGAGACAGTTTGGTTCAGGATATTTGACAATTTTGAGTTCCACAATAATGCAATTATAATCATAAATCTACTTCTAGAATATTTAACATAGGTCACTTTTTTATTCCCTTATAATTTTGGCTCACTTACATATAATTCTACTCTATTGCTCACCATCAGATGTCAGCTCTTCCTGTTACTAAGTACTAAGATTTATAGCAAAAGCACAGTCCTCTATTGATTGGGTTCATCTGCATCATAGGACTATTCTTTTGTATTTTTTTTATTTAGAGTTTTTTCCATACCCACGACTCCTCTCTCTCTTGCCCATTCTCCCAGTCCTCCTCCAGCCTTGCTCCTTCTTCCCAAACCCAAAGACATGGTCACAACCCCAGAGAAGGTAAGAAATCCAAAGATGAGTCAATCTGATTGAGCATATCCAGTGGAGGTACTAATGAGTTTCTCCCCTAAGTATCAAGACTGAGAAAGTTGTTCCTCCTCAAGCTGTGTGCACTGAGAAGAAAGCTCATAGGCTTGGGATAAACTGGTCTAAGTACAAGAGACTGCACAAATTTCCATCCTTTTCTACTGTCATTCACATTCAGAAGGATCCAGAATTCTTTAGTTGTGATAAAAGTTTAAATTTCTAAGGCTGAACAAGCTTGTTTTCTATAGTGGTATGACGAAATAATATTTATTTCTACTCACAGTGTACAATGGTACACTTTCTCTACAACTCTGTCAACCACAGCATTTATGGTAATATTATTAAAGAATAGTCAACATTTTATGTTTTTAACATATGATTTAACTTACAGGAAACACCATGGTAGATCTTATACAACATAATACTATGTAGTGCAACCATGCTGTAAAGTGATTAATTTCAATGGACTCTCATGGCTATCCCATCATAGTGACAGCATATAACATTTGATCTTCATAATATTTAAAATACTACATAATTTGAGTAAACTCAGTCACATTGCTGACAGTTTCTTAAGTTGTATTCATCCTATAGAGTTGTGTTATATTTAATAAACATTTTACTGTTCCCCTATATACATAACCTTCACAGCCTTTCTATACATTTTTTATTGGCTAATGGTATTGAACACTTTTTAATGTGCTTGACAATCACTGCATACTTTGTTTAGTAAAATATTACCTCTATCATTCATTTTTAATAGAATGACTATTAGGGATTTTATTTAATTGAAATGTTTAAATAATATGTATTCAAACTCCATTGAGTATATATATTGCAAATAACCTATCTCACTTTGTGAATTTTTGTTTCATTTTTTGACAGCTTTTGAAGAAATATAGTTTTTGTCTAAATTGTGTTCAATCTAGCTTGGTTTTTTTTTGGCAGGTTATACTTTGGTGGCATACATGAGAACAGAGTCACTAATAAAAATCAATGGTTTGTTTATTCTTCCTTCAGGGTCTTTATCTGAAGGTCACATAAATTTAATTATGTCCTCTGTACTTTTCAGTGATTCTTTCTTAAAATTGATCTTGCCTCCTTTAGGTTTGATGCTTTACATCAGTATGCACACTGAAGTGTGTGACAAATACCAGGGAAACTCAGAATGACACTGCTGAGTTCCCATGGTGACATCCGTTCTTGAATATAAAATTGTATTGAATAAGCTTTATTGTTGCTTTGAATTTAGACATTGATTCCAAACATGACCAAGCAAGTTGTTCATTTGTTTTAAATTTTCTGGTCACGCAGGCTCATCCTTTGAGCTGTTCCAATTGTCTCTCCATGTAAACTCTTGACTCTTCTAAAAAAGTCGGCATTGATTAAATAATTTGTGCTAATTGTATGTTCGTGGCACAGTTCTTATGACCAAACTGAATAAACACAAAAGAATAACCCTAGAGATCCCACAGTCTCACTCTTTCAGCATCTCCATAACGTTCTTCCCTGCTAGTAATTTCAAAACAGGCTTGACTCTAAACAATAGATAGAAATACCACAGCAAAAATTATATTCAATTTTTAACATTACAAATATTGTTGGTGTGGCTGAAAACTATGTTAACAATGAATCAGATAAACTATGAACAGGCAATTTACAGAATTGCAAAAAGTACGCTAGAAAACATACTTTTAAAAATTATCTTGCCTTAGTGTTTTATACCTAGAAAATAATATGTAGGGTTAAGTTTTTAATTTAGGAGTGAGGTATTTAAAATTGTTACATTCAAACTCAATGGGGAATATTTAGAAAAATCACTCTCCAGAACACAGCTCTATCACTATTTTGTCTTGAGCCAAATAAAACATGTAAAATGCCAAGTTTTCAATCTAAGGAAAAGTGTTCCCATCTGCTGTAATTATATAGGATGTGAAAGACGATGACTGGATTCCCATTTACTGAGCACAAAAGAGACACTTATTTTAAGACAAATTACTAGGCTTTGTTGGTTCTGTTAGTGGGAATTTTGTTCAAGCAGAGAAATGTGTGCATTTATCCAGAGTTATGTGTTAGGTAGTTAGCTGTACTTAGGTTTTTAAGAAACCTTGGAAATATTCTTTGGCCAGAGGGAGAGTGCAATGGGACATTAATTTCTCTCTAATCAGCTCCAAATATCCAAACTGACAGCTTGCTGGGATAAGAGTTTACTCAGGGATTTAAACAAGTCTCCTGTGAGGTGCAAAACTGGTTTCACTCAACTCCAAATTTATACTAAAAGAATTTACACTTGAGAGAAAATGCTGATATGTTTTACTCAGTTTTAAAATTTCTGATCTGGAACGCACTGCTCATACCCTTGTAAATTTTTTAAATGTTCATTTGACAGACAGTATTATCTCAGTAAATAGGGTGGAGAAAAATATTGACCAAAGTAAAATATTATAATGCAAACCATAAGAGCTATATTTATTAGATGAGTGCAAACTATCCAAATTTTTTAAATGGAAAGGAAAAGTATCTTCCTTAAAGCAAATTTTTTTATTTACATGGGATGTATATCAAAATAAGAAATGCATATTAGTAAATTGGCTTTTGTTTACTCTTTGAGCATCACACATTTCATAGCAATCTTAGCAGTCTCCTGAAAATTGTCATTTCTACAGAACCCATTGTCTTCCTTTGTACAACCTATGCATTATTTATGTGCATGCCTAAATCTGTTACTAGTGGAAAATAAGTTAATTTTTAGATTGATTTTAACCTGTCAAACATGTTTATATAAAAGAATTAAAAAAGGACATGAAAGAAAATAATGTTTCTTTACTAGCAATGGTACTTAAAAGGAACCCCTACAACACAAACACACACACACACACACACACACACACACACACACACACACACACGTGTGCACACACATCCTCTGAAGACAGACATACAGGAAACGAGGTAGAATTGCATGGAAACAAGTGTTTTTATTCCTGTTTCCAAGCCTACTTCCATACCAATTGACACAGACATTTTACTTAAGATTCATACCAGTGTACTCTATCACAGTTTTATCCATGCCCCTTTACTATAATTATCTGCAGGTGGAATTTATTTCTGCCATGTGCTAAGTTATGAAGATACAGATTATAGTAGCTGAGAGGTTTTAGGGTACAAAGTCACAAGCAGAGCAATTAAGGCAGGAAAAAACTTAACTCTAAAATACTTAATTTGGCTTCAAAATAAAAATGGGGTTATCTAGGGAATCTTTACTGGGTTGGTTTAAAGTTTTAACAATTCAAACTAGAGTGGTTGTACTTTTGTCATCCTTTCGGTTTGCCTAGGCAGTGGTGAATCAACTCCTAATTTAAAGACTCTGCTTTTTCTT
The DNA here is from genome assembly GCA_004025045.1 of Sigmodon hispidus. Taxonomy (NCBI): domain Eukaryota; kingdom Metazoa; phylum Chordata; class Mammalia; order Rodentia; family Cricetidae; genus Sigmodon; species Sigmodon hispidus. The sequence continues at coordinate 8,637 of PVIH01007512.1, forward strand.
GGGTGAAGAGATGAGTTTTGGTCCTGGTTCTAAAGAAATAAATGTTTGTATGCAAGTAAGTTAGTAAGTGTAGGCAAATATTTACAGACAGACAGACTTGGTCTCAGAAGCATAAAGTTTGAATGTGTAGTGAAATTATATGTATAACTAATGCTTGGAATTAGAGGTGTTAATATGGAAAATTTAAAATTCTCTGTATTTTCAATTATTGTAGAAAGTGAAATCTTTATATTTGTAGATACTTCGGGTATTGGGAAAGGCAATTTGATGCTTTTATTGTGTCCTTCAAGTTGGTATCGATGCTAGTAAAATGGATGAGATTTTTGACTTCTATAAAACCAGATGTGAGGCTTTGGATTTCAGGAAGTGCTGACATAACTGAGTGAGATTGTACTCACTATCTGAATCTAAAAAGGAAACTTTAGAAATGTCCTTTGATTTGAAGCATTTTCCCATAAGCTGAAGAAACTTTTCTCTTTATGCCTCATGGTTAAGTTTATCTTGGCTTTGTTAATTTTGTACATGTGAACCATTACACAGTTATCCAATATGGTGAAGGAACCTTCTGTATTTTCATAATATTTGAGAGAAGTGGCCTTTATGTGGCCTTCAGAGACCTTGCAGAACTTAATAATGGCAAACTCACTTTTTCCCAGTCAAGTCTAATGAACAAGACTCCTAAGACTTCAAAGTAATGTCCAAGCACAGGGCCAGCAATTCTAACTTGTGCCTCCTGGGATGCTATAGATTCAAACCTTATCATGGAATTTTTTGACTCATATGTACATAGTACAATTAGAACCTTCAATACTCTCATGAATACAAACATCATGTTCTGAAAAAATTGTTTGAACAAATAATTGTCTTTGAATAAATATAGGTTGATACAAATGAAATAATCTGTAAGAGGAAGAAGGAAACAATTACTACATCAAATGTCTATGTATCACAATAGGAACTAAGTCCAAGACTGCACCTCCTATGCATTTGCTCCTCATCCATCACATAGAATGAAATTTATAGAAATTGTATTACTTTTCTAATAAGATGCTTAATTAACAACACAATACTGCAACTGACATCACTCTACATTATCAATAAATACAGTCATTAGCACAGCACGTTACTGACCCAAAGCCAGACATGCAAAAGAAGTGCAGTAGACTCTAAAAGCTACTTAGTAAACTGGCCTCTACTTCCATCTGTTTTTCTGAAATTTGTAAGATTTGTCTTTTCTTGTCCTTCATGCATCTAATGATTTGGTTTTTAATTCACTCATTAGCTTATTGACACAGAATTTTGTAATTATTATATTACATATAATTATTATAATTAAAATAATTATATATTTATATAAAATAATGTTATTTTATAATATTTCTTTGCTCTCATGAAGAGTTCTGAAAGAACATAAGAATACAGATGTCTCTTTTTAATGTCTATTTATTTCCCTTTGGTGCATGTACATAGTACAGAAATTCCACATTTACTTCCTGCCTGTGCTGTTCTCCCTTGTTGCTCTACAGAAGTTTGCCTTCTCACCAACAGTAATTACAAACTCATTTCTTTATGCTATTAATCATGTTACTAGTTTTGGATCATTTATTTTAATAATAGTTAGCAGATGCAATTTTATTCACACATGTAGATCCTTAGATGTCTATTCTTTTTAATTTAATTTTTTTATTTATTTTTATTTTATTATTATGAACAAAGAAGTCACACTTTATATCCTTGTATATCCTTATTTAAGGTCCCTTCCCCTTCCACCACATCAGATCATTATCTCTTCTCCACAACTCCTCATCCCCTCCCTGTGCAGGCAGCAGGCAGTCCCAATGTCCCGCTGTCCCAATATTGCTTAGTTCAGCCTCCACTCCTAGCAGATCCAGTTTTCTCCCCCAACCTCAAGACTGAGTCAGGTTCATTCAGAAATCATATAGCTTCTTGGGTGATTATATTTCCATGAGTGTTTGCTTTCTCCCTTCCTGTCTTACATTTTTCCCTCTCTCTTTCATTTTTCTATTCTTTCCGCATTTTGGTTTCTTAGGGAGTGGTTTCCCCAACTTTAATTTCAGTATGTATAAAATGCTGGTTTTGATCTTTTAGCAAGTGTCCTAATTCTGTTTTCAAAATGTTGAAATTACAGGTCTCAGCCACCACACCAGGCTGCCTCCTTTATTTGTTTTTAGATTAATTTACTTGATAAACCAGCAATAGAAATTTTATTCCATGCATTATTCTCTAGTGATGCCTTGCTAGAATATACAACCATAATTATAAACAGTTTGCAGTCAGTGATAAAGATAAGCAAATAATGAAATGCATCAATTACTTATTTTCCTTAATCACTTAGGAATTCTTAAAATCTCCTAGCTCATGTGGTATAGAAACCATCAAGAGTATCTTAACCATCTAAGTTCACACTGCTAAGTTGACCCTAGTTCACATTTTTGAATTCTGCTTTTCCGCTTGTGAGAGAGGGATTTTTCACACTCTCTAGCCCGTTTGACATTTATTTTATATTTATGATCTAGAGTCATTTTGCTGGACAAAAACTTAAATTGGATAGAAATAGCTAAAAGACAACAAGGATTATAGCATCCCAAATGCAAAATAGGGCTAGGGTTAGGAGTATTGGGTGACACATTAAAAATCTAGTCAGCATGAGTTTATACAGGATTGTAGAGCAGAAGTTTAGTGTAACCAAAAAGCAGTTAGGCTAACATGAGAGGCCAGGGGACTAAGCCAAAAGTGCATTAAGATAGTTTACTTTGTAACTCCATGGCTGCAAGTTAGTGATCATTAGGAGAGGCCAATTGAAAATGAAATTTTTATAATTTGGCTTAGTATTAGTCTGTGACCTGGGTGCCATAGAAAACAAGAGATCTAAAAAGATGGAGAAAAGTTTCCAAAGGATAAAGAAAATAAATGCAGTCTTTCTTTTTAATATCCTGATGAGAATATAAACATCAATTTAACTCAATTTTTGTTTCCTATTTTAAAAGCATTACTATAATTCATTTACATTTTGAATCTCTTAAGCAGTCAAGGAGAAGCATTAATTTCTTCTTTTTATATGCCATTGAAAACATACATCTATACAATGTACTTGAACATCTTCAGTCCTAACGTTTTCTCTCTAGCACCCCTGGACCAACAAACACATCTATTTTCCAACATCCCTTAATCTTTTATATATTTTCTTATTATAACCTATCATGTCTAATTAGTACATTGTTGTGGAACCATCTGTTGGACTAAAATTAACATAAGCTATCTATCTCCTAATAAAAATTAACTCTCCCTCTCCTAAAATAGCATTTTAGCTTATAACTGGGATGGATCTTTGAAGTTAAGAAGGATCATACCTGGCTAGTATTTGGTTGTGAGGCATTTTCTCCCAAGTTGAAGAAAATTGAGATAAGTCAAAATACTTAGCATATATTAGATATTTAAATACAGCTCTGTTAACATCTGCTCTGGGGTTTAAATGACAAATAGAATATTTTAAAACTTATGTTCTTTACTTTTTGTTATTGAATTGTATAGAGCATATCACATTAAATTTAGTAGAATTCTGCTTTAATATTAGTATAATTTTACATGAATGAAGAGAAAAAGTCATGGAAAAGATAAGCATAATATAAAACATTCAGAAAATATTGCATGAAGGAAATGAACAAAAAGAGAGAGAGAGATGCTGTCTGATCATCAAAGAGAACCTGAGAGTCAGACATAAAGGATGCTCTTAAAAGACCATTTACATTATTCAATTTGCATTTATCCAATTGTTTACACTATGAATGAAGTCAAAAGGAAGGGGTAAACAGCATGAGAAAAAGTAGAAAATTACTCACAGCTTTTAAAAATGTCCACTCAAAGGAAATAGGTGTTAAAAATTAATCTTGCCCCATGATTTCTTTGTTTCATGGGTTCCCTTATGGAGCCTGAAAATGTAGTCAGTTCTTCCCCTTTTAAGGAGAATGCTTTTAGAAAAGTACTAATTGCAAAGCAAATTGTTCAAGCAAAAGGGTTGAGGGCAGCAAAAACATCCCATCTGTTCAAAGATCTCATTAAGATGAATCAATGGTTTTACACTGAGTTGCTATTTTATGACAAATTTATGCCAGAGCATATTTTACATTAGCTGGAACACAGTAGGGGTTCTAGTGACTGGCAGAGACAGTTGAAAATGCCTAATTCTGTTTGCTTGTTTGGTTTAACTAGTGTTGGTGCCTAGGGCATTTCATTTAATAGAGCTAAGATCAGAACAGCAGACAAATCATTCACCCTAGTATACAGCGTATTTTATGTGTCTGGGTTTTTGATCTTTGAATGCCGCTTCCTGCTTCAGAGTTTTCTTCTTATAAGAGTGTTGACCCAGGTAGTAACTTCTCTGTCCTCTGTGTACTTAGAAAAAGTTGCATCAACTGATCATTGCTAAGTTAGAAAAAACAATGCCCATTTTCAATGTCTATAGGAGTTTGTTTTTAACAAAATGTTTTGGTTTGGTTTCAAAACAAAATTGCAAAATGTCAGCAATAACATCTGATTTTGATCTAACCAAGTTTTCATACATTTTATGATCTTGGCTTAAAACAGTTTCCAACCAAACTGCAGAGAGAATTTTGAATTTTTCATTTAATACTGACAGAAATACAGGTAAACAATTCAAATCTAGAGTAAAGAACAAGGCCAGAAATAAAGAATGCATAAGAGGTGTTGCCATGTGTTGAAGGGAAAATATCTTTGGAAAATTTTGGATGAATTGTATAATATTCAAAAGTATATTGTTTGGATTTCATTTACACTCCAGTAACAATTCTAAAAGTAAAGAAAATCAGAGTTTAGATTCATATGTTTTCCACTTGGTTTTCATATTTCTGAAACACAAAACCACTATCTTACTATCATATCATTGTCTAACAGAGAAAATATAGTCTTTCAAATGGCTGTGTATCTTTAGTAATAATTAAGAAACTATGTTTTCAGATTTTCAGTTACTATAGATTATATATTGACATCTCAATATTCAGAGTTAGGATTCATATATAAGGAAGAACATGTGATGTTGGTTTCCTTGGGTTAAAATGTCACACACAGTTAAAAAAAATATTACTTTTATTCAAATTTTTTTTTCTGGAAAATTTATGAGGTTTTTTTCCTATTATAATACATTTTTTCTGCTGTGAATATGTACTACATTTTCATTATCAATTTATTTGTTAGAGAACATTTAAGTTGTTTCAATCCCCTAGCAATTATGAGCAAAGTCACAATGGACATGAATGATTGTCTGTAAAGTAGGATGTTAAGCCTTTGGGTGTATGCCAGGCTGTGATATATATTGATCATATAGCACATATACTTTCAGGTTTTAGAGAATTCTTGACTCTGACTTACATAGTGTCTGATTTTATCTTCTGTCTTTTTGTCTAAGAACAGCAAGGTATTTTCTTTATTATGATTAAGATTGATTGAAAGTTATTTTCTTTTTATTTAAAGTCCACTAATGCGTGAATACATCCTCTGTTTATTTTCTGGAATTGTGAAACCTCGCTCATGAGGCTATTCTCCAAATCCATCCATTTGCCTGAAAATTTTGGGATATCATTTTATCTTACTGCTGAGTAGTACTCCATTGTGTAGATGTACCACAGCTTGTTAATGCATTCCTCAGTTGAGAGGCAACTAGGTTGTTTCTAGGTTCTTTTGTTTTTCCTCTTTCTTTTTTTATTATGAATAAAGTCCCATTTTCTATCCATGTATATCCATATTCAAGGTATCTTCCCCTTCCCATGTCCTCCAGTTACTCTCTCTTCTCCACATCTCCCCATCTCCTCCCCAGCAAGGGCAGGAGGTTCCAAGGTCCCAATATTGCTCACTTCAGCATCCACTCCTGGCAGATCCAGTTTCCTCACCCCAACATCAAGACAGAGTCAGGTGTTTCTCTAGAAGGAGTGGGATCCAAGGTGCCACTCCCAGGTGTTTCAGATCCAAAGCTGTTCAGGGGAGTGGTTTGCAGATTGGACATGATTTGCTTTTTGTTTTCTTCTTTAGAGTCCACTAATAAGTGAGTACATCTCCTGTTTATCTTTCTGGGTTTGAGATACCTTGCTCAGGAGTATATTCTCCAAATCAATCCATTTGTCTGCAAATTTTGGGATATCATTTTTTTCTTACTGCTGAGTAGTACTCCATTGTGTAGATGGACCACACTTTGTTAATCCATTCTTCAGTTGAAGGGCATCTAGGTTGCTTCTAGTTTCTTAATACTATGAATAATGCTGCTAAGAACACAGTTGAGCTAATACCTTTGAAGTGTGAATGTGCATCTTTAGGGTATACACCAAGAAGTGGTATTGTTGGATCCTTGGGGAGATTGATCCCCATATTACATTCCAGAGTGGCTGAACAAGCTTACACTCCCAGGAACAATGAAGTAGTGTTCCCCTTGCTCCACAACCTCTCCAGCAAAGGCTGTCCTCTGTGTCTTTTATCTTAGCCAATCTGACAGGTGCCAGATGGTATCTCAAAGTTCTTTTGATTTGCATTTCCCTAATGGCTAAAGAAGTTGAGCACTTTTTCAAGCACCTTTCAGCCATTTGTAATTCTTCTGCTGAGAATTCCCTTTTTAATTCTGTATCCCATTTTTTGTTTGGGTTATTCAACGTTTTGGGCTTTAGTTTCTTGAGTTCTTTATATATTTTATTCTTTGGGCTCTAGTTTCTTGAGTTCTTTTTATATTGTATATTCTTTATATATATACACACACATATATATATATATATATATATATATATATATATATATATATTTTAGAGGTCACTCCTCTACCACTTGTAGGGTTGGGGAAAATCTTTTCCCAGTCTGTAGGCTGTTGTTTTGTCCTATTGACAGTATCCTTGGCTGTACAGAAGCTTCTCTTTCAGGAGGTCCCATGTATTGATTTTTGTTCTTAGTGTCTGTGTCAGTGGTGTTATATTTAGGAAGTGATCACCTGTGTCAATATGTTGGAGGGTATTTCACACTTACTTTTCTATCAAGTTCAGAGTGTCTGGGTTTATGTTGATGTCTTTGATCCATTTGGATTTGAGTTTTGTGCAAGGTGACAGGCTCGGATCTATTTGCATTTTTCTACACACTTTCCTAATCATCACATGGACTGTGTTTTATGCAGCTCCTTAAAGTGAAACTCATAGGCCTTCGTTGTGTTACAATCCCTTGTCTTATTACCAATCATCAAAACTCTAATTAAAATAACATTATCATTATCATCTATTAGACAGTACAGTTTAGAAAGAAAATATCTCCTTTAATAATCCCCAGGTAAAAATGCCCAGTAGAATGAAATATGTATTCTTGCACTGGCATTTGCCCATGGCTTCAGTAGTGGTTCACATTTAGTTCCTAGTCAGTTGTTGCTAGAGGACTTGTTTCCTGTTTGATCTGAACAAAGGATGATATCTGACTCCACTCTAGACATGGGTCTGAGATTCAAAGGCATTAATCCATATCTGATGATGCAGTTCACCCTGGAGACAGGGTCCTGTGCAAGGTCCCTTCTTTTAGGGGTCACAGGAGAAGGCCCCTCCTAGCTAAAGCCTAGGGACTGATTGCCAGCAAGAGTCTGAGATCAGAACCTTGGGTGTGGCGCTGGCCCAGGTTAGGGATTCTACGAACAAGTAGCCCAGGAGCTAGAATCTGTTCACCTCTGATTCCACTCTGGACACAGATCTGAATTTCAAAGGCACCAATTTGTCTCTGATTGAAAAACTGTTTCTTATAGTTAAAAAAGAAAGATTAAACTGAATACAAGTATATACTAAGTGTGAATAATCAGTATGTTCATTCAAAATATCTTTAAACATTTACAAATTTTATGTGATGTACTATCATTCTTAATGAATTATTAAATAATACTGGGAACCATATATCATAAAAATGACTCAATTTTTAATTTGAAAATATACTTGTTAATTGTGTTTTTATATATTCAATTTTAGACTAAATTTTATTTAAATAATTTACATACATTCAATAATTTAAAAGCTTTAGGAATAATTTCTAAGTATGAGATTATTTAATAAACAGAAAATGCAAAAAAGAAATTAATGTTATTTTCAAAAATCTGGGATGTTTTAAAAATCACTTTTAAGCTCCATTTCAACCATATTATGTGGGAATATCCATGTTTGTTACTCAAAGATGTCAACTTAGTTTTGGAAGTCCGTTAACAGTCTGACAACTTCTCTAAATATTTATGTCAGTTTTTTTTCAAATTATGAATAAAGTATCATTTTTATTCATGTATCTACTTGTTAAAATTCCCTTCCCCCAAGACCTTCTCAGTCACTCTCTTTTCTTCCCATCGCTTTATCTTGTCCCCAGCAGGGGCAGGAGGTCCCAAGTTCCCAAGGTGGTTTAGTTCAGTTCCACTCCAGGCAGATCCACTTTCCTTACCCCAATATCAAGACTGAGGGAGGTGTTCCTCTGGAGGGAATGGGCTCCAAGGTGCTGGTCATTGGAATGCTTTTAATGACAGCTTCAATTTCCTTTAGGGTTATAGGCCTGTTTAAATATTTAATCTCGTCTTGACTTAATTTTGCTAAATGGTACCTGTCCCAAAAGCTGTACATTTCTTCCTTGTTTTCCATTTTTGTGGAGCATAGATTTTCAAAGTATGACCTGATAATTCTCTGGATTTCCTGGGAGGCTATTTTTATTTCCCCCTTTTCATTTCTGATTTTATTGATTTGGATACTACCTCTCTACTTTTAGGTTTGTTTGGGTAAGAATTTATCTGTCTTCTTGATATTATCAAAGAACCAATTGTTAGATACATTGATTTTTTTTTGTATTTTTTTTTTTGTTTCAACTGTATTGATTTCAGCTCTAAGTTTGATTATTTCCTGCTATCTCCTTCTAGGTGAGTTTGCTGTGCTGTTAGTTCTCTAGTATGGGATTTCTCTAGTTTTTTTCATATAGACATCTAGGGCTATGAATTTTCCTCTTAAGACTGCTTTCATTGTGTACCATAAGTTTGTGTCATTGTGCATTCATTTTCGTTAAATTCTAGGAAGACTTTGATTTCTTTCTTAAATTCTTCTTTGACACAGAGGTGGTTCAGTTGAGTGTTGTTCAGTTTCCATGAGTTCATAGGCTTCATAGGCTTTCTGTGATTTTTGGTGTTATTGAACTCTAACTTTAGGCCATGGTGGTCTGATATGATACAAGGGTTTATTTCCATTTTTTATATCTATTTATAGTTGCTTTATGACCAATTATGTGGTCAATTTTATAGGAAGTTTCATGTGGTGCTGAGAAGTATGTGTATTCCTTTGTTTTTGGATGGACGCTTCTGTAAATATATATTAAATCAATTTGCATCATAACCTCTGTTAGACTCCTTATTTCTCTGTTGAGTCTCTGTCTGGTTGACCTATCCAAGGGCAAAAGTGGGGTATTGAAGTCTCCCATTATTAGGGTATGAGAATTGATGTGGAATCTAAGCTTTAGTAGTGTTTCTTTTACATATGTAGGTGCCCTTATATTAGTGGCAATAATATTCAGGATTGAAATGTTATCTTGATCAATTTTTCCTAAGATGAATAAATAATATCCATTCTTGTCTCTTTTAATTGATTTAAGTTTGAAGTCTACTTTGTTAGATATTAGGATGACAACACTAGTTTGTGTCTTAGAGCCATTTGATTGGAAAATCTTTTCTCAATCATTACTTTCAGCATGTGTTTTTCTTTATGGTTGAGGTGCATTTCTTGTTTGCAGCATAAAGATGGCTTCTGGTTTTATATCCATCATGTTAGTGTAAGTCTCTTTATAGGTGAATTGAGTCTATTGATATTAAGAAATGTTAATGACCACTGATATTTATTTTCTCTTATTTTTGGTGGTAGCTTGTGTGTATTTCCTTTCTTTTGGCTTTTCTTCTGTGGGACTATTGATTGTTTGTGGTTTCATGGATATATCTGGGACCATTAGGTTGAAGTTTTCCCTCTAATGCTTTCTGAAGGGCCAGATTTGTGGATTAGTATTGTTTAAGTCTGACAATGTCATGAAATATCTTGTTTACTCCAACAATGGTGATTGATAGTTTTGCTGGGTATAGTAGTCTATGTTGGCAGCCATGTTCTTTTAGTATCTGTATAACTTCTGATCAGGACCTTCTGGCTTTTATTGTTTTCATTGAATAGTCAGGTGTTATTCTAATGGGCCTGCCTTTATAGGTAAATTGGTCCTTTTCTTTTGCAGCTCTTAAAATTTTTTCTTTGTTCTGTATGGTTTGTATCTTGATAATTATGTGGCAATCAGAACTTTATTATATTAGTAATTATTACATTCTGCTTAATCAGTAATAACTACTTTAATGGTGAATATGTATATAGAATCCCAGAGCTAAAATGTAGTATAAATGTGATAAAACTTGACCTCTACTAAAGATACAAATTATGTAATTTTTTAAGTGTAATAGTAGGAGCAACAATACAATAATGAAAAAGCAATTGGAAAGATTATAAACACAGAGAATAAAAAAGCACCTGGAACTTCTGATAAAAAATAATCCTACTTATGATTTATAGATGGATGCCTGCAGAGAAGATTTTTCTTGGCCCCTTCAAATAACTAAGGTATATGGTCATTCTAAAATATGTTTTAGTGAGTTACCTTTGTACCAATGTTACCTACATGAAAAAAGTTGACTCCAGATGACAATAGTATCAAGTAAGTGTTTATTTGATAAAATGTTAAAAATTGTGTGTGTCTAAAATAACAAAAAACATGATGCTAGGAGTCATAGCTTCTGAGGGACTATGATTTTTATACTCTAACCATTTGTCACTGTAAATATTGGTTTAGTAAAGCACTGATTGGCTAGAAACTAGGCAGACAGAAAGTACAGGAGGAGTGTACAAAGAGTATTCAGGGTAGATGAAAGGCAGAGAAGTTATCAGCCAGAAGCAGAGGAAGCAAGATGTGATTTCTAGACTGAGCAAAATGGTATTCAGCCTCATGGCTAAAAAGGAATTTGTTTAAGAGTACGAGTTAGCAAGTAATAAGCTTGATTCATTATCAAGATCATAATTAAGCCTTTGTATAATTATTTGGGACTAAATAACAGAAGGACTGTCCAAGCAAGAGAGAGAAATTTCTGACTACACATATCCTTAAGTTCTTATAATCTCAAAGGAACAGCTTTACATATTTCTTCAGGAGCAAACAAGTTTTCACCTGGAAAGCTCATAAAAATTCTTTATAGCATGGCACATAAAAGGCTGTGAATCCCTATAAAGCCCATTTAGATTCTTATAATAACCATATATCAACTACCAGAGAAAAAAGTCCACTGTAGCCTGTTTTGACTAGGCAAGACTTGTCTTATCATTCTAGCTCCCTGGAGTCTTTCTGTTTCACCACGAACGGGAATAAAAAATACAGTGGTTATAAAGATTGGCTCTGGGAAGTAGTTTGTGAACAACACAACCAGTAAAAGGCATGGGAACAAGGGTGAAGAGTCATATGAGAACCAATGATGCATTGTCATAGTCTTGGTTAAGGCCTGATGAGTGAGCTAATAAAATTAAAGAAACTTATACATAGGAGTGTTGCAGGTTCATAATCCAAAGTAAAACAAAATGTGGTGCTAGCATGTGGTTTTATAAATATGGTCTTTCTACTTGAACAATGCTATTTTTTGAGTTTTCTAATTGAAATGGAAAATGAAAATTAAAAACTTAGCAAGATATCTTCTGAAGCATAAAAAATGTTTTCAATAAGAATGTTCAAACAAATATGATGGAAGATCAGTATTTTGAAAAAAAGATGAATATTATTTTCTATCTTAGCACAATTCTGTATTATTAAAAATTATATTGAGAGCAGCACTAGTAGTGTTCATTAAAATAAAAAGAGAAAAATGTGATAATCCTTGAAAAATAAAAGGTTTTAAACTGATAATTTCTTAGAAAATGTGGAGGCTTTAAATTCAGACTTTGTTATTCTGAATTTTTACATTTACTTGTTACTTTAGAAATAAAAATGTAAGTATGTTTTATTTTAGAAAATATTTTTGATTACACTTTCTTATATCTTTTCTGTTTTATTGCTTAATTTGGTTATGTTTTCTGGGGGAATTCCAATATTATAGCATCATCCAATCTTTGATGTCTTTATTTCTACTACTTTTCTACTTTTCTTTATGTTTTTCTTTCTGACTTCTTCATTTTCTTCAGTCTTTACTCATTTATTTTACAATTTTTTTCTCATCCTATAATCTCTTTGATTGCTGGTCATGCATTTTTCCTATGAATAGCTACATGTAATTTTTAAAGAGTACTTGATTTATTAATTAACTATGCTGAAGACTCAACCAAAGCATTCCATTCATGATGCAAGAATTGTATTAATGAGAAAATATCCTCCTCTTGATACTATTGTTGTAGCAGAGGCTTCTCACCTGGATTAGTCCTACAGTCAAACCTGCCCACACTGCTTATCTGGACCAGCAATTCCAACGTTCCAAAGAAACAACAGATGCTTATATTAATTTTATGGTGTTTGTCCTATAGCTTAGGCACATTGCTAGCTAGCTCTATCATCTTCACTCAACACATTTCCATTAATCTGTCCTGCTACATGGCCCATGGCTCACCTGGGTTATCTTACATGTTAATTCTTAGGCGGCTGGATAGAATATTTTTTGGTTTTTCACTCCTTTCCCTATCTATGCTCTGAGTCCTCCACCTACTTCTAAGATGCTTTCCATAGGCCAAACAGTCTCTTTTATTCACTGCATAAAGATATTTATTATATTAATTTCCTAAGTTTAATCAATGAACTTTTCTGTTTTCTTCTATTAAACACGTTTGTTTTTTTTTTAAAGAAACATAATTTTTCAAATCTCAGTTGTTTATCTGCTTCCATCAGTATGTATGATATTTGGTTCTCTGAAGGTTTTGACTTTAGCTTTGCATAGTTGTCAACCTACTTTTTCATACTTATGTTTTTAAATTTCTGGTTTAAGGTACCAGTTTTAGCCAGAAAAGTCCAGGTTTACCCAGATTGTCTTGGCTCTTGATTTTTGTTTTTGTTGTTCTTGTTTCCTTTGGTATAAGGAGATAGAATGAGAATCCTCTTTGTTAGGATTCATCTTCATATTACAAGAATAGAAAATTAATTATTTCCTTTCCATTTATCACACTTAAGGGAATTCACATCCTTACTGTAAGTATAATACTCACTTTTTAATATTCTACATTTTATTTGGTTATATATGACTTTAATTAACAATATTAGAGTTGGCTCTTAAGTCTACTTTAAGATTATCTGTGGGTCCTTTCTTTGCCTTTTTCAGTATACCATCACCTATTTTCATCATTATATAATCTAAAATAAGGACAAAATGATAATATGACAAGTTGAGTGGTCAAGCCCTTAAAATGAGAATACTGTGCCTAGGGTTTATAATAATCACTTTTAATTAATTAACACATTGAAATTAAAGAATTTTAAAATCATGGCAAAAGCAACTGTCATTAGGTGACTTAGTTAGTTGTTTTATTGTTGTACATCTAATAGAAGAATGAATTTCTGAAGTTGATTCCATGTCGCTGGTGGTGGACAACATGGCAATAAGTAGGTGGGAATGCCAGTGTAGCAACAGAAAGCTTATATTTTATATGCAATGAGAAGCAGTCAGAGACTAGAAATGGTAGAGGATTTTGAAACCTCAAGTATATTCCCCTAGTAACAAACATCCCCCTACAAGGTCAAATCCTGTAATCCTTCGCAAACAGTTCTACTAACTGGAGACTAATTATTCAAATATGTGGGCTCAAATATGTGTTGGAGGAGATTAATCACATTTAAACCACACTGTGGTGTTACACAATTTCCTTCTTCCTAACAGACACATGTATTCTAAACAGGATATCATTTGTAAAGTATATCAAGGCAAAAATTCTAAAAACAGATTTTTGTGCACTGAACTGTAGTTTAGGAGGAAGCACAGAAGATTGTGTATTATGGATTTTTTTAAGGTTCTATTGAATATTTCTGAAGTTATTTGAATAATCACAAGGTAAGGTGATTCCTTTTCTATTAAAAATTATGATGTTCCAATTATCAATTTTGGGATGTTAATTCTTATTCTTTGAAAAAAAAAATCCACAGTGTGACAGTATTAAAACTGTATCTTAAGTCAAATTATGATGAAGTCAAGCCTTTGGAGGATGTTGACCATTTATTATTATACAGATTAAGAAAAAGAAGCTGGTTTTGTATTTACATATCTGAAACACTGACAGTTCAAAAACCACTAATGGTTTTATCAAAGCTATATTTTCATCTGCAGAAGATAGTGCTTAAAAGATATACCTACACTTTTCTTGGTTATCTCATTTTCAATTCTATTTGAAAATGCTTAAGATTTCATGGTAGACCTAATAATAATTATACCTTTACCTTTTTGAAATTGAAGTTTTTATACTAAATGTTATAACGAATGTTTTACAATAACTTAGTAAGCTGCACAAACAGAGAACAAGAGCTGGGTTATGTGTAAGACTCTTGCTTATAAAAAAATATGTTTTGTGAAATATCTTTTTTCTGATTTTTTTATAATTTCACATGTTTCTATAGTATATTTTTATTATCTTATTGAAAATAATTTTTTCTCCCATACAATACATTACAACCACTGTTTTCCCCATATTTATTCCTCACAGTTTCATCACAAAGATCCCATCTCACTCACATTCATCCCTTCTTTTTCCTCAGAAAAGAGCAGACCTCCAAAAGACAACAACTAAACATAACAAAAAAAAGGTACAATAAAACAGGACACAGTCCCTTATATCCAGGCTGGACAACACTATCCAATATGAAAAGAGTCCCAAGAGAAGCCAAAAGAGTCATAGGCACACTGGCTCCCACTGTTAGGATACCCAGAAAACACCATGCTAACAGCCATAACATCATGCAGATAACCGATTATAGAGCCTTGGGGGCTCCTTGCTTGCCATTTCAGTTGCTTTGAGCATATATGAGCCCTGATTAATTAATTGGTGGCCTATGTTATTATGGTGTCCTCCATCCACTCCTACAATTAATTATTCAATTCTTTCTTCCAAGGGTTTTCAGATCTCCCAGGGGAGAGAAACTATGGAAACCTCTGACTTAGATGAACATATTTCCATGTAATATTTGGTTGTGGCTCTCTGCATCTGCATCTTCTAACTAAGGAAGTATGTCTGAGGGCCACTGGATAAGAACTGATTTATGAATAAAGTTGTACATAGGGCACTTAAAATATCTACCAAACCTGAGTACACAGTTGACATTTAAAAAGCAAAAGGATTGTATGGCACATCTTTGAATTTTATTTTTTAAAAGTTTATCACTAAATTTATGTCACATAAAAGGTTTAGAAAATATTAATTAGTGTAAGTTAATTAAATAGTCACTTTACTATTAAAATAAAATATATTTACTTTGATAAAATTATTCAATTTTGACACAATAAGAAAACCTTCTAACAGCATACTGTTTTTTAACAAATTGTCATAGAGTTCTATGAAGGTGATGACTTTGAAATTAACTTGATTTCAACAGAGTTTGTTGTAAAAAATTATTTAGTGCTCACTTTGTTAATGCTATAGACCTCATATATGTATATATTCCAGGCTTCATGAATATGTAAAGCTTCATACTGCCGTGCTAGAGAAATGGATTAGTACAAGTCTGAGTGCCCGTGTTTGCATCTCAAAAACGAACACAAAGTCAGACACTGTATCCTGCATTTACAATATTAGTAATATTAAAATAAGTTGGGTGGTCATTGCACAAATGAGAGGAAATATATTGCACAAATTCTATTTGGTATTATAATTAAAACTCAGAGCCAGATATAGGGAAAAGCTGAAATATCAGAGACAGGGAGCAAACTGCATTCAAGTCTCACCTAACCAGCTCTTCAGGCCTGTGTTCTGGAATCCCCTGACTTCCACTATTCTGTAGTAAGCATAGAAGGGAAGTTGCACAGGAAGCTAAACTACTCCTTTCTCGCTGTGCCCACTCAGCTATAATACTTCCTGGTTCAATTTTTCTAGCTAGGATTAAAGGTGTGTGCCACCACTGCCTGTTTCTTTTAGATTTTGAATTCACAGAGATCCACAGGGATCCCTGCCTCCCAAATGATGAAATGAAAAGCATCAAGGACCTTGAATAAGGATATACAAGAATAGAAAGTGTGACTTCTTTGTTAATAATAATAATAATAATAATAATAATAATAAATGCATCATGGGTCACCACTCCCTGACCTTCATGACATGGTGGCTCTGGCTTCTGATATTCCAGACTCTTTTTATTAAACATACAATATATTACTACAGGTGGTAGAAATAAACGACTCCCCAGAAGCCCTTGGGACTTCTAGGCTAGAACATTTAACTGTAAATAACAAAAATGTCTTGTTCAAAAACAAGGTGGATGACAAGGACATACATTTGACTTAATTTAATCCTCTGATCTCCATATGTACACTTCGGCAAATGTGTTCCTATATGTATAAATACAGGCATAGAAAATTTCTGATTCCTTTTCAGCAAGTCTAGGTTAAACTTGACATTTTACATTTAAAATTATTTCAATTCTATGCATTTGTGTGCTAAACCTATACCATATCAAGACGTCAGTATTTCACAGCTTTCTTGCTCATTTGCCAGAGATTACTTTCTTTCCAGCCACTTCTGCAAGACTGTACTGGGTTTCAGGTGATGCAACACCAATTTAGATAACTCATCCACAGCCAAGTATTCAGGTTTGTTTATACACAACAATTTGAGCAGTTTTGAGTTTCTGTATTAACCTTTTTGTACAAAAAAAAGACATTAAAAAAACTTCTCTGATAGAAATTAAAAACAGCAAACACTGAGTATAAGCATAATTTGGAACCCAGCCTAAAAGAACGTTCGTTTAACAGAACATCAACTTGAAATTCCCATTCAAAGCCTGTGAACACCACAGTCCTCCAGGGAGTTTCAGCCAGTTTGTACTTCGAGGAAAAGAACCCCTCCAGAGAAGCAGCCTTTATACAATAAGAAAGCATTTAATTACCTTTATAAGCCTCATACCAGTGAGGTATCTTTCCCACATGTCAGTTCTATAGCCTAAAGAGTCTAGAACTGAATAACCTCATCAATAATGGCTCTCTGCTACCTTGAGATTTTCCAGTGACTTCTTGCAAGATATAACCCAGCTGTCTAAGAAAGTTTCATGATAAACAAAGAAACTCCACGATAAACTCACAGGGAGAAACTAAATTTCTGGCCCTGAGATATCAATTAAATGACTCAGGTTTTATGGAACAACATTGTACACTTATTCATGGTGTTTCTGTTCAATCTGACTTTCTCCCTCTCTACACCCCTACCAACTCACTCTCTCTCTCTCTCTCTCTCTCTCTCTCTCTCTCTCTCTCTCTCTCTCTCTCCCACCCTTGCTCCCTTTCTCTTCCATCTTTTCACCTCCACTTTATAATTTCTTGAACTCCATCAGTGCTTTGCTGTTCTGCTCACACCATTTTCTTCTGTATTTCTGCATAAAAATTGTCTCTTAAATTACTTTTAGTTTAAACCCCAGATATTTATTTTGACATTACAATTATATTTATTCAAAGTGTAAAACATTTTAATGTTATTATTATTTTGAAGAACAACATAATGTGTTTTTCATTTTATAAATGTATTGAAATTACACCAAGCATCTCTGTAAATAACTTTTTAAATAACATCAGTGTATTAAATGTGATTTCACCTGAAATTTGTACCTATGCCAAATACAAATAAGTATTATCAAGTATTACAAAAGGATAAGGCAATTGCTGAAATGATTGCTGAAATAGAGCATAGAAAATACATTGTTACAGATAAATTTGCTTTGGAAATAACATGTTTATTGCATAAACAGCTGAGCTTAATTTTATTCTGTTATGGGGCTTATTACAGGCTTGTCACATTGAAAAATCCAGTAAATTATAAAATTGTATTAATAAATTAGGTTAAAGAATATATGTAGTTATAGATGTTTCAAACATTTTATATATGTTATACTTAGTATACTAATATTTTGTCAGAGGAAATATGTTAGTACCTAAAAGATCAGATCTATTTTGTCAAATTTTATTAGAGAAATTTGACTCAGAATGTCTACAAACCTGAACCAATTTCTAATTTTCATAGGAAGACTTGCGTAAATTGCTTCTATTATTATGAATGTATAGAGTATAACTTATCCAGTTATGGCCATTCTTTCTAAACCAGTATTTTATCTGAGTGGTTGTCTATATCATTGTGTTTGTCATGGTATTGGTTACAATACTTAAATATTTGCCTTTTTTTATTTGATAACATTGAGATTTACTTAAAGGTAGTTTTTATTTCAGTGCTCACTGTAACCAAATATGTCACAAGAAATCTGAAGAGAACAAAAATATATAGAGATATTACACCTGTGTAGTAGAGACAGTTATGTAAACCAAGGGGCCAGTAATAACGGGAAAACTGATGTCTTGGCCAACAACAAAGGTAAGTGAGAAGAGGCTACCCCATAATTATCCAGCAACCAATAATACAACTGAAAACAAATAGTAAATTTCAATGGCGGAGCTTTTGTCCAGAATGTGCAAAACTGTAGTCTTGATCATGGTATTGACAAAGAATAGCACAGATAAATGAGCACTCTAGACACTTGCATTTATCTTATTATTTTAATTTTTTAGTTGAATCAATTTTATGTTCATTTTGTGAAAATAGTTTAAGTGATTAAGGAATATCTGAATTATTAACAAGCTTGTTATTTACAATCCTTTTTATGCTGTAACTATAATTATTATTTCTATTATCAACTTTTTATATTATTCCATTCTTCATCTATTATTTTCTGTAGCTATTGTTTTGTTAGTAGTTTATTTTCATTCTCAGTGATGTCACTATCTATGCTGGTTATACTACTGTGCCACTCCAAGCATTTAGCATAGTCTCTGATGCTGTGTTGAAACTCTTCTGCCTAGAATGTCATTCTCAGTATATGCCTTGCCTATGTTTTCTCCTGTATTTCCTTTGCATCTATCTCCTTTTTCATTCGTATTGAAGAATACTGTACCATTCTCTTATCATCCATGGAAGTCTCTGGTCATGAAGTTTATTGTATCTACTTTAGCATTCTACCATCTTTAATTCTCCTTTATCATTTTAAATCACAACTAAATTTCACTTCTTTGATGTTTTCTGTTACACTTTAATAAGGAAAGAGAGACATATGTCATTTCCATGTTTCCATACTTTTATCACCTCTCTCTAATTTTTCCCCTTTGATTTTCTTCAATTTTAATCATGATCTAAAAATTTGCTATACCTTATAAAGTTTATAAAATAAATTTTAAACTTTCTAAATTAATTTTACTTTTGAAATATATGGAAGTATGCTGGTAACTTTTGTCATACAAAATAGAGAAAATTCAACATGGCTATCAGTTTAGAACAATCATTGATTTACTAAAAACAACTCATACTTTATCATGTCACATTATTTATAAAATTTCTCTAAATTATTAGAGATTTCATTCAATAAACAAGAGTATTTGTAAAAAAATTTAAAAAAAAAACTACACCCTTACAAATATAAAATATTTGGGCAATCTGTTAAAAGTCCAATTATGACTTATTCTGCATAAATTTGTTCAGAATAAATTTTTAAATCTTTTTTTTCTTTATTTTGTATTTATCAAGAAAAACAGTAAAATGAATTTAAAATGCTGATAAGTTAACAATAACTATAAAGAAGATAAAAATCATAAACATGACTTATCAAGGGTGATAATGCAAATAAGATTGCTACACATATATTTACTTTGTGTTTAGCTTTCCCTCTGAATTTTTTTTTCCCAGCACTGTATAACATTATTCAAGGTCCCTTCCCCATCCCACCACATCAGGTCATTTTTTCTTCTCCACAACTCCCCATCTCCTCCCTGGGCAGGCAGCAGACAGTCCTATGGTCCCACTGACCCAATAATGCTTAGATCAGTGTCCACTCCTGGCAAATCCAGATTTGTCCCCCCTCCCTCAAGAGTGAGTCAGGTGTTCCGACATTTGGAGTGGGATCCGAAGAGTAAGTCCACGGTGTTTCTGATCCCAAGCTGTTCAGTGGTTGTGGTTTCCAGCTTGGGCATGCTTGGCTTTTTTCTTGTTTGTTTGTTTAGAGATCACTAATGAGTGAGTACATCCCCTGCTTATCTTTCTGAGTTTGTGATAACTCGCTCAGGAGGATATTCTCCAAATCCATCCATTTGCCTGCGAATTTTAGGATATCATTTTTTTTCTTACTGCTGAGTAGTATTCCATTGTGTAGCTGTACCACAGTTTGTTAATCCATTCTTCAGTTGAGGGACATCTAGGTTGTTTCCAGGTTCTTGCTATTACAAATAATGCTGCTATGAACATAGTTGAGCTAATACCTTTGGAGTGTGAATGTGCCTTTTTAGGGTATACACCCAGAAGTGGTATTGCTGGGTCCTTGGGGAGATTGATTCTCAATTTTCTCAGAAAACGCCATATTGCATTCCAAAGTGGCTGAACAAGCTTACACTCCCACCAACAATGGAGGAGTGTTCCCCTTGCTTCGCATCCTCTCCAACATAGGCTGTCATCTGTGCCTTTTATCTTAGCCAATCTAACAGGTGTTAGGTGGTATCTCAAAGTTGTTTTGATTTGCATTTCTTTGATGGCTAAAGATGATGAGCACTTTTTCAGGTGCCTTTCAACCATTCATAGTTCCTCTGCTGAGAATTCCCTTTTTAGATCTGTACCCCATTTTTTGATTGGGTTATTCAAGGTTTTGGGCTCTAGATTCTTGAGCTCTTTATATATCTTAGAGATCAGTCGTCTACCACTTACAGGGTTGGTGAAAATCTTTTCCCATTCTGTAGGCTGTCGTTTTGTCCTATTGACAGTGTCCTTGGCTTTGTAGAAGCTTCCTAGCTTCAGGAGATCCCACTTATTGATTGTTGGTCTTAGTGTCTGTGCCACTGGTGTTATATTTAGGAAGTGTCAATTCATAGAAGTGTATTTCCCACTTTCTTTTCCATCAAGTTCAAAGTGGCTGGGTTTAAGTTGAGGTCTTTGATCCACTTGGATTTGAGTTTTGTACAGGGTGACAGGCTCGGATCTATTTGCATTTTTCTACACACTTCCATCCAGCTATGCCAACACCATTTGTTAAATGTACTATCTTTTTTCCATTGAATGTTTTGGGCCTCTTTGTCAAAGATCAGGTGTTCATAGGTTTTTGGGTGATTGTCTGGATCCTCAATTCTATTCCATTGGTCCACAAGTCTGTTTTTATGCCAGTACCATGCTGTTTTTATTACTATAGCTCTATAGTATAGCTTGAAGTCAGGGATGGTGATACCTCCTGAGGTTCTTTTGTTAAGTAAAATTGTTTTGGCAATCCTGGCTTTCCTGTTATTCCAAATGAAATTGAGTATTGTTCTTTCAAGGTCCAAAAAATATTGTGTTGGGATTTTGATGGGCAGTTCATTGAATCTGTAGATTGCCTTTGGTAGAATTGCCATTTTTACTATGTTGATCCTACCAATCTAGGAACATGAGAGAACTTTACATTTTCTGATATCCTCTTCAATTTCTTTCTTCAGTGATTTAAAATTTTTGTCAAATAGATCTGTTACTTCTTTGGTTATAGTTACTCCAAGGTATTTAATACTATTTGCAGCTATTATGAACAGTAATGTTACCCTTATTTCTTTTTCAGCTCTTCTATCTTTAGTGTATAGAAGTGCTACTGATTTCTTTGAGTTAATCTTGTATCCTGCTACATTGTTGAAGGTGTTTATCAGCTGTAGCAGTTCCTTGGAAGAAGTTTTTTGGTCACTTATGTATACAATCATATCATCTGCAAATAAAGATAGCTTCACTTCTTGTTTTCCAATTTTTATCCCCTTAATCTCTATTCTTTCCCTTATTGCTTTAGCTAAAACTTTGAGAACTATATTGAATAGATAAGGGGAGAGAGGACATCCTTGTCTAGTTCCTGACTTTAGTGGGATTGCTTTGAGTTTTTCTCCATTAAGTTTGATACTGGTTGTCGGCTTCTTGTAAATCGCCTTTATTATATTTAGGTATTCTCTCTGTATTCCTGACCTCTCCAGGGCTTTAATCATAAAGGAGTGTTGGATTTTGTCAAAGGTTTTTTCCGCATCTAAGGATATGATCATGCGGTTTTTTTCCTTTACTTTGTTTATATGATGGATGACATTTACAGTTTTTTGTATGTTAAACCAGCCCTGCATTTCTGGGATGTAGCAACTTGATCATGGTGGATGATATCTTTTATACATTGTTGTGTATGGTTTGCCAAAATTTTGTTGAGAATTTTCGCATCAATATTCATGAGGGAAATTGGTCTGTAATTCTCCTTCTTTGTTGTGTCTTTGAGTGTCTTGGGTATTAGGGTGATTGTAGCCTCATAAAAAGAATTAGGCAATATTCCTTCAGTTTCTACTGTGTGAAATAGTTTGAGGAGTAACAGTAGTAATTCTTCTTTGAATGTCTGGTAGAATTTGGAACTAAAACCATCTGGGCCAGGGCTTTTATTTTTGGGGAGGTTTTAATGACAGCTTCTATTTCCTTAAGGTTTATAGGCCTGTTTAGGTAATTAATCTGATCTTCATTTAATTTTGGTAGATGGTACCTGTCCAGAAAGCTGTCCATTTCTTCTAGTTTTCCTTTTTTGTGGAATACAGATTTTCAAAATATGATCTGATAATTCTCTGTATTTCCTGTAGGTCTGTTTTTATGTCCCCCTTTTCATTTCTGATTTTGTTGATTTGAACACACACACTCTCTCTCTCTCTGTTTTTTGATTAGTTTGGCTAAGGGCTTATCTATCTTGTTAACTTTCTCAAAGAACCAACTCTTAGATTCGTTGATACTTTGTATTGTTCTTTTTTTTTTTTTTTTTCAAATGTATTGATTTCAGCTCTAAGTTTGATTATTTCCTGCTGTCTACTCCTTCTAGGTGAGTTCGCTTCTAATTGTTTTAAGGCTTTCAGCTGAGCTGTTAGGTCTCTAGTGTGGGATTTCTCTAGGTTTTGCATATAGGCATCTAGAGCTATGGATTTTCCTCTTAAGACTGCTTTCATTGTGTCCCACAAGTTTGGATATGGTGTGGATTCATTTTCATTAAATTCTAGGAAGATTTTGATTTCTTTCTTAATTTCTTCCTTGACCCAGAGATGGTTCAGCTGAATGATGTTTAGTCTCCATGAGTTGATAGGCTTTCTTTGGGTTTTGATGTTGTTGAACTCTAACTTTAGGCCCTGGTGGTCCGATATGTTACAAGGGATTATTTCCATTTTTTGTATCTGTTGATATTTGCTTTATGACCAATTATGTGGTCAATTTTGGAGAAAGTTCCATGAGGAGCTGAGAAATATGTATATTTCTTTGCCTTTGTTTGGAAGCTTCTGTAGATATCTATTAAATCCATTTGCATCATAACCTCTTTTAGACTCCTTATTTCTCTTTTGAGACTCTGTCTGGTTGATCTATCCAGAGTTGAAAGTGGGATATTGAAGTCTCCCACTATTAGGGTGTAAGAATTGATGTGGGATTCGAGCTTTAGCAGTGTTTCTTTTACATAGGTAGGTGCCCTTATATTAGGGGCATAAATATTTATGATTGAAATCTCCTCTTAACCAATTTTTCCTGTGATGAATAAGTAGTGACCATCTTGGTCCCTTTTAATGGCTTTTAGCTTAAAGTCTACTTTGTTAGATATTAGGATTGCAACCCCCACTTGTTTCTGACCAAGCCCTTCTAGCTTTCATCATTTCCATTGAATAGTCAAGCGTTATTCTGATGGGTCTGCCTTTACATGTGAATTGGCCCTTTTCTTTTGCAGCTCTTAAAATTTTTTCTTCGTTCTGTATGTTTTGTGGCTTGATTATAATGTGGCGCGCTGACTTTTTTGGGGGTCATATCTATTTGGTGTTCTGTAAGCTTCTTGTATCTTTATAGGCATTTCCTTCTTCAGGCTAGGGAAGTTTTCTTCTATGATTTTATTGAAAACATTATCTGTGCCTTTGAGCTGCTATTCTTCTCCTTCTTCTATTCTTATTATTCTCAAATTAGGTCTTTTCATGGTGTCCCAGTTTTCCTGAACATTTTGAGTTATGGCTTTTTTAGTTTTACTACTTTCTTTGACTGATATATCTATTTGAGCTACTGAGTCTTCCACTTCAGAGATTCTATCTTCCATCTCTTGAACTCTGTTTGTTATGCTTGTTTTTGTGGTTCCAGCTTTTTTCTTCAGGTTTTCTATTTCCATCTTTGCCTCATTTTGTGCCTTTTTTATTGCTTCTATTTCAGCTTTTAGTGCCTGGCATGTTTCTTTCATAGTTTTGTTCATCTCTTCCAATGTTTTGTTTGTATTTTCTTCTATTTCTTTAAGGCTATTTTTCATATCTTCTTTGAGAGCTTCGATGATCATCAAAAAGGAATTTTTGGTGTTGCTTCCTCTGTTTCCTCTTCATTGCTCAGTTCAGGTCTTGTGTTTGTAAGATCGCGACTTTCTTCTGGAGTTACCTTGTTGTTCTTTGTATTATTATGTAAGTTTTTGCACTGACGTTTGCCCATGGCTTCAGTGGTTCATGATTAGATGGCTCCTGGTCAGTTGTGGCACTCGGGCTTGTTTGCCTCCTGTCCCCTCTCTGGGCAGGGTCTGTGTCTGTCCTTCAGAGACCCCAATCGTTATCTGTTTGCTCAATTGGTGGTGGAGGTTGGTAGCTGTGCAAATTCTCTCAGCAACAGCTGTGGGTATGGTGTCAGGCAGACTTTATCTGTGCCTGCTACAGAGAGCACTGGGACTCACTCTGCAGACAGCACCAGGTCCGGAAGTGGAACCCAACTGATGGGAGCTCAACTCTCCCTCCCTGGCTGGGATATAGGCGCTTGGGCCTGGTGACCCCTCCTCACCTCTGGGTTGGGTCTGAGTCTGTCCTTCAGGGACCCCTGTCGTTATCTGTTCACTCAGTTGGTGGTGGAGGTGGGTAGCCATGCCAATTCCCTCAACAGTAGCTGTGGGTATGGTGACAGGCAGACTTTATCTGTGCCTGTTAAAGAGTGCGCTGGGACTCACTCTGCAGACAGCACCCAGTCCCTATTTTTAAATCTTAAAATATTGTCTTACAGTGTTTTGACTTTTGAAGTACCTGGAATGCATGAATCAGTAAATATACACTGAATCTAACTCTGTTGGGAAAATGTTCATTTTCAGATTTCTGTAGACTATACCAGAAAGTTGTCACTATGAAAATGACATTACATGATCTGATGTTTTCTAGATGTTTTTAATCTTTTACAAATATCTGTGTTACTATACAGAGTCTTAAGTTTCTTTTTGTTAGTAAGTAGCCTTTTATTTTTTATTTATATTTATTTTTGGTGATTTTACATCATGCCCTTCATCAAATTCAGTTATTAGATCTCTCAGATTCACACCCACTCTTATTATCTTCCCATTTACAAAAAAGCCCATTCATGCTGCTCATTTACTTACTGGAGCATTATTAAACTCCCTGTCACTCTTAAAGAATACAAGTCAAATTTGCTAACCAAAGTCAAAATTCAAAGATATATCTTATTTACCAAAATTACAATGCTCTTAGTAAACTTTGAAGATGTAGTTTGTTCTTCCAGAAGGACTGATCTGATCTCTCAGGATTTTCTTCTGTTTTAGCCACTATCAGTTTGTACCATGTCTATATAAATGTAGCACAGTAGATTTGTAGCTTACTAGAGGGCAATGTGGTAAATAATTTTATTCAGAGCTCTTTTAAACTCTAATAATGAGTGTTATCTCACACTTATATTTCTATTGTATTTATTCTTTTATTTTCAATATAAATGACTTCTCTACTGCTTTGACCTAAAACCCTTGACCAAAAATTCTGTAAGATGGCTTAAATATTAAACATTAGTTTCTCATAAAAGTGGATAATTTGTTGTCTATAGCTATATTATCAGGAAGAATTTTATTTAGTGAGGTATTCTTTTTCTGATTGGCAGATATCTTTCCTCTAATTGACTTACCACTTGTTAGAGACTAGAAGGATTCATATATGATTTCTCTAAAGGGCAGCAGTCATGAAACTTTTGATACTATTTCTTCTCAATTTCCTACCTCTCAACACCATCCAAGTTATGATTTCAGCATGCCAATTTTGGAAGTTTCAACATGGCTTTCCAGAAGTGTTGCATTTGCCAGGTCCAAGTTATATTCTTTTATAGCTAATACATCAATATTTGCTATTTGAATTATTCTTGTATTTCTTAAATACTCAAATTAGATTTCATGTAAAATATTCAAAGACTTTGAATAGTTAAAGTTATTTAACAAAATCATTCATGTGTAATATTCACATTGTTTAAAATAAAGAGAAGTGATTTTTGAGTTTTATATCCAGCAAGTGTTTTACCCTTATTTTCAGTTCATTCTAGGAGTCTTTTTAAGCCTCGAGGGCTCAAGTGCTGACTTTACCTAATCTTTGGAACTTGTTTACTGCTGCTGATAATGGTACTGGGATTTATATGTGTTTTTAGACACTGGATGGGATTCACAAATCACCTTTAGCTTCCTTCTGTAATAGGCAAACCTATTGCATTTTCTCTCTTGACAACAATTGTCTGATGCCAATATTCTATTGCTTTCTTTTAAATTGAACTCTGTAGTTTGTGCTGTCACATGGAACTGTGTGAGCAGAAAAAGCAGGGAGGTTATGTAAGAAACTGTTTGAGAGTATTTGATGAAAAACTTGGAATATGGTTTAAATATGGATGAAATGAACTGTGTATCTTTGTGAAGTTGCTTACCAAGCAAATACAAAGCAACTTTAAAAGTTAGAACTGTCTTAATAATAAAACTTTTATTTTGTTTTCCCCATGTAATAAATGATGACTTAATCATTATTTAATTTGGTTTAAAAATGTCCATGGTGAAACATTATCTTCTGTTAATCTAATATTTCAAAGAGAATCAGCAGTATAAAATTATGAACAAGTACTCAGAGTTAGTTTCCATATGATATTAACCAAGCTCAAGAAGTTAAATTGAAGAACTAGAAGATAAAGTATTTTTGTATTTTCTGTTTTAAGAAGGAATTCAACAAATGAAACTGGGAAGTATTGATAGTGATGGATATTAGTTAAAAGGGGAAAAAGTGTTCGTTTTGCTTAAGATGATGTTTGTATGCAAAGAAATGAGAATAGGTCATTGTTATGCTTAATAGATGCTGTTTTAATCATTACTTTAAAATAAAGTAGGTATGAAAGATAGAGGTAGTGAATGGCTACAAAGGTTTGACGGTTTCTAGATAATAGAGGCAGTTGCACCTATGAATTTACATCAGTTTTGATAGATTCACAAGGCCTGTGCAAGCTCAAGACTGAAAAGTCCCAACATGAAATTTGAGGTAGTGATCAAAGTCCCCTTTCTATTTAAGAAATTTTTAGCAACTGATAACTGCTAAAAGTGGACAATAAGTTTTATTTAGAACTCATGGAACTAATAAAATCTGAGACAAAAAGTTATTTACTATATCTGGGACTTTATGAATGGCGAGAGGGTAACTTTATCCATAGTATAATTGTGTGTCTGGGGCTGGTCTTAAGTTAATCAGAGCAAACTCAAGTTCAGTGTATAAGCAAGCACTAGGCAAAGGTCATGTTCAAAGTGGAACAGAGATGATTAAACAATGATCCTTTGGTACCTGGAACTGTCCAGCTTAAGTAGAAGGAAACAGTAATAAAAGAGAAAGAAAAAGTAGCAAGAAGGAGCTGTGGTTCCTTAGAAATAATACATTTCTCATAAAGGAAATAGTGCTCGAGGTAAATATTTAGAGAAAGTTCAGGTCTCACCTAACAATGTAGAGTAGAATGGAAATGTAGACAATGAGACTTAAGTTGCCTTTCACGACCATGGCATCCACATTTTACTGCCTGAAATTCAATATGGGATAGCGAGACAAAAAAAAAAAAAAACAAAAAAACAAAAAAAACAAACAAAAAAACCAAACAAAACAAACAAACAAAAAGAATACTGTAATTGTGATAAGTATCTAATGTCATTTAAACTTAATCCCAAAGAACATAACTTATACAAATTTCACAACACAGCCAACATCCTTGTCAGTGACTGTGATCTTGAACCTAATACTTTCTTAATCCTCCCTCTTCCCTTTTGAACCAGAAAGACCTGGAATGCAGGCAGGCAGTGGCTGAAATGGACAGTTTTGAAAATATTTCATGAGCATTTCTGGCATTATAATTGATGAAAATATAGTTAAATCCTGAGAAAATTTTAAATTTGTTATTCAAAATATCTGTATTTTTATACCTAAATGTAACTTATCAAATCAAAGTGCCCCCATCTTTCCAAGTGATGGATTTTTTTCCAAAAACAAGAAGTATTTAATATTCCATAGGGTTAGGGTTAGGGTTAGGGTTAGGGTTAGGGTTAGGGTTAGGGTTAGGGTTAGGGTTTGTTCAGAGATATTTGAAAATTCTCCTGTTCTTATAATGATATTACTATGTAAGTAAAAAAGTCAGTGATTCCCAGTAAGTATTAAAAAATGTCCATTATGCATACTATGTACTAGTTTTGCATTCCATTCCTGTCTGCTACTGATTTCTTCAATAGTCTTCTATATGCACTGATTGACCTAGAGTAATTTGATTACTCTGTGTATTAACAGAATATACCCCACATTTACAAAAAATCCAGTTAATTTCTGTTTTTACTTCATGTTACCTGTTTCTTTCAGTTAAGAGTTTTTCAGTAAATTTGTTGTTGCCATTTAATATTTTCTTTCCTATTTTTACTCATTGCAGAGTGAAACCATTTTTCTGTCATTGAATTGAGATATAATTTGTATAAAAGGGGTCATATATGTTATATAGTATTTCATTTCAGTATACAACAGTGTGAATTTGTATTATACATGAAGTGTATTCTTTTAGGTTTCATCATCACAAACAAGAAAAGAAGTATCAATGCAAAGTCAAACTGTTTATTTATCTCCAGCTTTTTAGTGGTGAGATTATTTAACATTTAGTATCATCTTTTAATGAATGAGAGCTTCATGTTCATTTTTGGATCTATATGTACAATGACACTCTGGAACTTATAACCTTGTAAAATCTAAGTACACCTACTCAGCAAGAATGTTTTTTAGTGCCCCTCCTTCACTTCCTAGGAACTTTCAATATGTTCTCTATATTTTTACTTTTGACTATAGTTGTACATTTCACAAAACAGGATTCAGATAGTATAGAACATTTTAAAAAGTGATTTATTTCCCATTTTATGGACAAAACTGTACATTTGAAAAATGTTTATAGTAAATTTAATTCTCAATTAAAATATTATTTGAATTTAATAGAAACACAAATTCTTGAGTTAATTTTTTGTATGATTTTAAATAAACATATTTAACTTTGAATATTTTTCTACCCACCTATATTTTTCAAGAAGATATTTTACTTTTCCTAACACTTAACTCTATTATCATTTAAATTATATACCTCTGAGATGCCATTCATAAGCATGATTTGCTCATTAGTTTTCACATTTCACCCTCATACATTATCTGTGGACTCCAGTTCACATGTATTTCACATAAACCAAAAAAAAAGCATATTTAACATGGTTTTTTAGTAAGAATTCCTAGGCTTATAACAAGAAATTTAAGACGTATTTATCATCAATATTAAAATAACTTCTGTCAAAATAATTTTCCAGTTTTAAAATAAGACATGATTAAAAAAGCATTTTGCAAATATATATCTCTTGAATATTCAGTAAAAGAATCCAGTTTTATACAATATAGGTATCCTTAACCTTATACTTGTTACTTAAAAGTTTATATCATTTGTTTCCTACCCATTATATACAGTCTTATTTGAATTAGCATATTACTTAATACCGAATGAATTGTATGTTCATTTATATACTAAGTACAATACTACCTCAATACAATACCAGCCATAAGATGAGTATCATTAAATAGAAGCTGTTTAATTTTATCTGTCATTGTTAATATCAATTAATCTATTAAAGGTCTTCAATGAAAACAAGATTTTATTTTATAGGAAGTGACCATTAGAGAATCTAGTGTCAGAAACAATCATGTTTTCAAATCATATAAAATAAAATTTAGAGATATTCTGTTTTATAAAAATTATAAATTTTATGTGATACATAAGGCCACATAGTTTGCAGCACTATGCAGTGTTTCAATACATGTACTCAGTATGTAATGTTTAATCATGAATACAAATTCAAAGTTGTTAATCATTTATCTTTTCTTACGGAACAATTATTCAAAGTTTTTTCACACACAGCATTACTATGATATATGACATCTTTTTTATACAATAAAATAGTTTAATTGTTTTACACGCATTTTTCATTTTTTAATTAGGAATTATAAAAAGAACTTGGCCAGTTCTTCTTATGTAAACACAGGTTATTTAAAAATATTATAAGATAACCTATAAGGATTCAAAATATTCGCTGATCCTGTGCTTTTCTGTGCCTGGCTGATTTCTATAAAAGTAATAAATTTCTGTCAACTTTGCTGAAAATTTTTAAATTGCCTTACTTGGCATATATGGATATTATTCTATTTGTATATGTGTGCAAAATATCTTCCTAAGATATGCAGTGAATAAAATAGCAAGCTTGTAATATAAATAGAAGGAAGAGGCAAGTTGATGCCAAAAGCTCTGAGTACATCCCTGTTTACATTCTGAGTCTGGAGCCAGATAGGGTTATATAGTGAAATCTTTTATCAACCAAACAAAAAGGCACTGAAATTTAATAATCATCCTTATAAAAGAAAAGCCTACAGATGCTTTTTTCACTCTTTCTTCATTTGTCAGATGATAACACATTAGTTATTAGTGTTGAGTCCCATTCTACACTACCTATAGTGCTTTAGTAAACACAGAGTTCATGTCTTCTTGACAAACCCATTTCTTTTTACTAACAATATAAACAACCATGGAGTGTCAGTAGTCATATAGCACTTCTCAATTTGTTTTTTTTTTTTTTTTTTAAGATGGCACTATTCTATTTCTATAGGGACTGTACTACTCTATCTTCCAAACAGTGTTGTCAGTACATGTTATCTTTGATCTGTTTATAAGTTTAACAGGGAGAAATCGATACTTTTTTGTGGTGGTGATTTGCATCTGGTGAATACAAATTTTAAGACGTTCTACAGAATTGTTGATCATTTAAGAGAATAACTATTAAGGTCTATTGCTACTTTCTTTTTCCTTTGGTTTATGTTGGAGAAAGAATCCCACTATATAGCTGAGGCTGGCCTAGAACTCACAATAGAATCAGTCTGTCCTCAAAGTTTTCTGATTTTCAGGACTCTGACTCATAAATGTGAGATTACAGGCATACATTGTCTTGTGCACTCTATTGCACATTAAAATGTGTAATATTTTATACTTTAATTTTATGTATGATAGAATATATTGTTACACAAAGAATCTTACACATTTTAAATAATAAAATATGTCATTGCTATTGAATTGTTGTATTTTTGTATATATTCTACAAGTTAGCCTCATGACATAACTACACTGTGAAGAATTTTCTTTCCTTCTCTATGCTATCTCTCCTGTTGGTTGTTATCTTTCCAGGAGGTTTCGAAAAGCGTGGAATCACATTTCTCTAGAAAGGCTATGTTGTCTAGTCTTTCAAAGTCTTCCTGAGGTATACTTCTGATCACATTATCTTAATTACTTCTCTCATATTCTGATTCATATATCCATATGTATAGTTTCATATCAATATCTATATTATCAAGTTGTCATATGGCACTTTGCTTATTTTAATTATTTTCTAATTTGCTTTATAATGGATGTTTTTTTGCCTTCTTCCTTAAAATATGATAAATTCTATTGTTCATTATTTATTTATACCAAAGAAATGTTATTTAAAGTACTGACAGATAGGATAGGGTTCTGTGAAATATATATATGTATATGTATATATATATATATAGTACTTTAACATAATGTTTTCACTATTTTCTACACTATCTGCTGGCTGACACATATAACTTAAACCTTGAACTAAAAAAAAAAAATCTTTCAGCCAGTCACCATGACCAGAGCAACACTTATAAAGAAAAATATTTAATTGAGTGGCCTGCATTTCATATGTTTAGTCCATTATCATCTTAGTGGGGCATGGAAGTATGCAGGCAGATATGATATTGTCAAGGTAGTTGAGAGTGGAACTTCTTGCAGGCAATAGGAAGTAATCTATCTCACTGAGTGTGGATTGCGATATATTAGACCTCCATATCTGCCTCCACAGTGACACACTTCCTCTAAGGTCCCATTTACTATACAAAGCCTTGCCATCTAATGGTGCCACTCCCTTCAGGGAGCAATTCCTCACAAACCACCAAATTGTACTTCTTGGCACTTAAGAGCTTGTAACCACATTATAGTGCAAAATTGCACTCAGTCCAACTTCAAAAGTCCCCAAAATTCTAAATCTCATAGTATTTTCTGAGATTCATGCAGTCTTTTAACTATAACCCCCTATAATATCAAAATCAAAAATTAGATCATATACTTTTGACATATAGTGGTTCAGGATATACATTATCATCTCAAAATGTAAGCAAGGAGCATAGTGAGGAAATATTGAACAAAGACAACACTGAAAACCATCTGGGTAAACTTCAAACTCTTCTTCTAGATGTCTGATGTCAAAGCACACTCTTCAGATCCCCAACTCTTTTAGCTTATTTATTGCAACCCCCTTCTTCCTCTTAGGCTGGTTCTAACCTCTGCCAGCATCTTTCCTTGGCAGGTATCTTACAGCTCTGGAATCATTAGCATTTTGAGAACTCCAAGGCAATCCAAGCTTCAACTTCAGGGCTTCACACAATGACCTCTCTTGGCCTCTATTCAGAGACACCTCTGACACATCCCTGGCCTCAGGGCCTCTTAGTCTTAGAGGAAAATTCTATAACCCATTTCTTCTGTCCTAACTCTAAATCCAGAACGATGTACTAGAAGTGGTTATTCTCTGCTGCTTTCTGGGGATGAAACAGAGC
Source organism: Sigmodon hispidus (assembly GCA_004025045.1). NCBI lineage: Eukaryota > Metazoa > Chordata > Mammalia > Rodentia > Cricetidae > Sigmodon > Sigmodon hispidus. The sequence continues at coordinate 41,884 of PVIH01007512.1, forward strand.
GCTGTTTTTAAATTGCATCTTCACCAGCTTTCTGGTTTTCTGGGTTACCTTTACTTCCTAAGCCTGGCTGTCCTGTAACTGGATCTATAGACCAGGCTGGCCTCAATCTCAGAGATCTGCTGGCCTCTATGTGCCACCACAAAAGGCTCTCATCTTTTCTTTAATTCCTTGCACAAGTTGGAAACCTAGCTGGTTGATCTTGCCCTGAGGACATCACTCTCTTTATTCTATTTTTTATGTCTTGAATAGAAGATTTAGCCCTATTATACTTCCTAGTGCTCATTTCTTTTCCTATTTTACATTTTGTAATTTACCCTGCTCAGCTTGCTTCTTTCTATTATAAATTTTCATTTGAATTACCATTGATAACCGTGTGGCAAAGTCTATATTAAGCTCTTTTGAGATTTCCTCTGCCAAGAGAATTAATCTAAAATTCTTCACCTTATCCGCAAGATGATATTTGAACAAGGAAAAAAGGCAGCCACATTCTTCACTAGCATATCCAAGGTTAGCCTCAAGGCTACACACTAACATTTTTCTCTAAAACTTCTTGATCCAAGCACCACAGTTCAAATAACATTCTGCACCACTGTCTTTTATGGTCCTACTAAGATGACCCATTAAGCAGTACTCAAAATATTCAACTGCTTTTCTAATCCACAGTCCCAAGGCCTATATTCCTTCAAACAAAAACATTATCAGGCCTATCACACTAATACCCATATCTTTAGTACCAACAATTGTCTTAGTGTTTCTTTTGCTGTGAAGATGCACCATGATCACAGCAAATCTTATATAGGAAATCATTTAACAAGATGGGTTATATTTTCAGAGGATTAGTCTGTTATCATCATGGTGAGACATGAAGTGAGGTAGACATGGTGTAGAAGAAGGAATTGAGAGTTCCACAACTTATATGCAAAAGCAAGTGAATTTTCTTACTGGACATGCCTTGAAAATATAGAGGATGTCAAAGTCTACCTCCATAGTGCACACTTATTTCAACAATACCATACTTACTCTAACAAAGACACATCTCTTAGTAGTGCCATTCTCTTTGGGGGCCATTTTCTTGCAAACTACCACATTTGCCATGAAGGATTTTCTTGAAAGATCTATCAGCTACTATAGTTATATATATAATTATAATATATATTATATACGTTATTCTATTCTTAAGAACACTTTGAAAAAATTCAGACATGGGAGTTTATACCCATAATTCTAATACTTGAAAACCTAAAGAAGAGAAAGAATTGATTTCAGATCATTTACTTTAAATGGGACACTGTTTTGTTGTTGTTGTTGTTTGCTTGTTTTTTATAATGTGAATTTATTTTTGGTTCACTATCATGCAGACCTACAAAACATTCATTAGTTCAAGAAGTATATTTAGCACAAATGAGAAGATCAATGACTATTATTTTGGCTTGTCCTATCATTCAACATATCAGTAGCTGGTGCTTCTTTGATAAAATTGAAGCTATTGCTGAGGACAATATGTAGAAATATTCACATTAGACATGAGGATACTCTCCCTTGAAAACTATTTATGGCATTTATATTAAACTTAATCTAAGGTATGAATAAACTACAGGCCTCAGTTATATTGATCAGTGTTCAATACCTTGTTTTAATGACATGTATCATTATTGTTCTAATAATAACTTAAACTTAATAGTATGCCTAATATCAATGACCAAAAATATCATATGATCCACATTTAAAAATTAAAGTTAAATAATGAGCTTGTTTTTATTTAAGTCCTCTATTTGTATAAAGGTAGAAAACTAATTCTTAGCTCAGATCACAAGTTAAGAAATATTTTTAAATTAGAAAAAGAAAACTATCCTATATTTACTTTTGATAGTAACATTAATTTAACTAAAATAAAAGAAATATAAACAATTGAAAATATTGTACAATTATCCCAGATGGATTGAGGTAGGGTTAAAAGACATACATCATCAGTCATGGTCAAAAGTTATAACTTTTGTAAATCCCATGCTATCAGTTTTTAAGTGACAGAAGGTTAAATAACATTCTGTGATTTTTTATTCCAGTTTCTTTTTAAAAAAATTTAGCTTACAAAGTATTTTGCTTCCATTTGTAGTTATCATAGTATTTCATTGCCTCTTCACTCACCTCCCTGTCAGTCATACATTTTACCACTGTATTTTCCTTTCCACTTTGGTCCTTTTACTTTTCACCCTGTCCTCTCTATTTCAGACAAATTATTAATGTCATGCACAGTGAATTGCAATTAAAGTATATTTAATTCTAAACAATGCTTGAAAATATTTTCATATTGAAAAGTCATAAATTTCTATTCCGACAAAATATTAACTATTCATTTTATAGAAAATCATAAACAGATCAAGGCTCTTTGGGCATTCACTTTGAGTTTTGCAACCAAAATTTACAATTTGTTTTGTTATATGTGGCACAAATGGAGGTCTCTAGTTCAGCGTAAATTAATAAACCACAAATAGATATAGAATTTATGTGCAAATTCCATGTTCTTTTAGTAAGGATGATAAATACTTACAGAATTACAACAAAAATATAATAGAGCAATGTAAATAGTTATCGAAAGATAATTTAATATGGGTTAATGCAGACTACTGGGAAGAATGGAGTGAAAGGGAGATCATAACATGGTATGAAAGAATATTCCAATTATGTGAACAGTGCTAACCATACACACAAGGAAGCAATAAGGGTCATATTAGTAAATGATGAGGGGAAGCTTTAAAAAGTATTCTAAATGTTTAATTGAAATAATTATTTTTGTGGAAGAGCTCAATTTGTTATTTTTTATTTATTTTAGAAAATAAAGTACTTTTTATTCATGTTTCCCCTTGCTCTCCTTCCCTTTGCCCTCCCAATACCTCCTGTCTGCCTTCAGCCTCCCTCCTCTCCATCTCTCATCTCCTGCACCCAAAGGACAAGAAGTCCCAAGGTGGATCAGCTCAGCATCCACTCCAGGCAGGACTGATTTCCTCATCCTAATGTCATGTCTGAGTTAGGTGTTCCTCAGTTCCGAAGTGCCAGTTCATGCATAGAAACAGAGTCTGATCTCTCCCCTCAAGACTCCACATACTGCCCATTTCAGTGGACAGCTGTCTATCCTTGAAGGGCCTAGTTCCATTCCTTGAAATTTCCACAGTGGCTGTTCTTAAATCAGTGAGCTCCCCAGAGCTCCAGCCAGGCATCACTGTGAAGTTTTCCTCATAAGCCCTGTCCCCTTTGCTCATATAGACCCTTTTCCTCTGCTTCCAGTTGAACCAGGAGCTCAGCCCAGTACTAACCATGTACCACTGCCTCCACCTCTATTCATTGCTGGATGTAATTTTTGTGATGGCACTTGGAGTGTCTATTCATTTGATTTTATTAGAAGTCCTGTATATGCAACACCTTCACTAGTGGAGTGCAAATTTTGTGTTTGTTGTATTTCAGTGCAGGTTTGCAACAAGACAAGTGGGGAAAATTCTAAGGTTTAAAAACAAAAATACTGGTTTTGCTCATTACTGAAGAAAAAGGAAAAGATGGCAAAGCCTCTCAGTATTGATACAAATATAAGGATGCTAAACAATACTAAGAACAAGTGCATTTTATTTTCTCAGTGCTGAGCCATACTTGAAACAAATGTAATTTGCCTACCATATGCTAAAGCCCTACTGAAAATATGCAGTGTGGCTTAAGCTCTAGAGTTGAAAATTTCATGTGCCTGTGGGAAAGAAGTGATGAACCAACAGGTTTTTCAAAATCAACAGATTGCTCGCAAGATGTCTCCAGTAATCACACAAATCTGGACCCATCAACCATGTTACTGCACTATAGACTATGTGCAATTTCATCAACTTATTTTCTCAGAATTCTACCATAAAAATCCCCAAGTCTTCATTTAAATCCACAAAAAAGTGATTTCCATTATGATTAGTGAATTAATAGATTCAATTTTAATTATTAACTATTTTTCATGTTATAGCATAAGTAATACACAATTCTTAAGGTTGGGAAAAGGTAAAATATGTTTTCATAACTGTACTTAATCCACCCTGTTATAGAAAATAAAAATAATCATAATAAAGTAATCCAAATAAACTTCTACGTAATCTTCAAGGCTAATTGGTAGTTTGTAAGATGTCAAAACTTACATAAGACTACAGTAGTCTAATATATGTTTCTTTTTGCATATATATCATTTTGAAAGAATGAAAAATAGTCCTAAGAAGATTAAAAAGGAACAAAAAAATGATCAAATGACAAACATTATCCCTTAGTTACATGACTAATTGCATATGTAAATTCTACCAAGATTAAAACCATAATTGTTTTATATTCATTATGGTAACACAAAAGAAATACTAGGTATTAGTTAAAAAGATTGAATTTTGAATTTAATGTTTTGCTATGGTAGGCAGGAGACCCTATGCTTTGAAAACATTCCTGGAGATATTTGTACAAAGGTCTAATCAAAACAGATAGGAAACTAGCAACTGATGAAGTCAAGGGAACCAGCAATTTGAACTTGTTGAACCACTGAGGTTTCTTGGGCTTACTTACAGGAATTTCAGTGAAGTGTTACTTGAAGAAGTGACTCAAGGTCCCCTACATCACCCAAGTACATCAAAGCTATAAACACTACACAGCCTTCATGTACCTCAAAAGGCTAAACACCATGGCTTTTTCCCTGTAGTTCAATTTGGACAACGTTTGTTTTTTTGGTTTTGTTTGTTTGTTTGTTTTTTTGTTTTTTTTCCCCTAGGCAACTTGACTGGTCTCTGCCTATTTCTGGCAACTTGTCTACCCTTTGCTTCACTCTAACCACAAGGATGTTCTTTACCCCCTCTAGAACTCAGTTTGTCTGAAAGTATGCATTAGGCAGGCCTTATTGCTTACATATATGTGGGCATCTACTCAATCTGGTAACTTTGGGGGAGTTCATGACGCCTTTGAGTTGCTCACTTTCCAACATCAATGAGCTTCTCTCCAGGATAAAAAAAATGGAATATTTCATCAACCCTTAGAATTACTTGTTATTACATCTTCTCTTAAAAAACTTCATTGTTTTACCATCCCTTTAACACTTGTGTCCTATTAAATATCCATCTAAGATGGATAGTTTCATTTTAGCAGAAATTGATACGTAACAGATAACTTTAAGGTACATCTTTTTTGTTTGTTTGTTCAATATTCAAACAGTATTTTTTTCTAACTCATGATAAAGCTACCTTCACTAAATCATTGCATGGTAGATGGCAATAGTGGAAACAAGTTCAGGAGGAAGTTACAAAATTTGTAATTATAAAATTAGAAGGAGTTTGAGGTTTCTGTCTAGACAAATGGCAGGATAATTCACAATGATCCTACTGTTAAATTTTCAATTCTTTTTCATATTATCACACTTGAGTACTAAGGTACAGAGATTGAAATTATTCCCAAATTTTAGCACTAGGTGTGGATAATATCAAAGGAAAGAGCAGTTAACTTGATAAAGTGAGATAATCACTGAGACTGTACTATTCATGCTGCTACTTAAAGATTGTAAAAATTTGATTACTGTGATTATTTAGCATGTTAAATATGAAAAATAAAACATCTCCATCAGAAACAACTGTTTAGAATATCAATAATTAACAAATATAAATTTCTCTAAAATTTATATTTTGCATTATAAAGGTGTTATCTATATTTCTCAGTTCATGAGTATATATAATAAGTCTACTTAGTCTCTGTGTAGTGTAAGAAAAAAGTAGTAGCAGTATGAAATTAATATTTGTAAAATATAACATAAAATGACAAAGGAAAGCCAGCTGGTGAATGAAAACTTCACTCAGACAGGTACTTTTGCTACCTCTCTACCCTAGTAAATAATATTTCGCTAATTTATCTTTAACCAGTTCAATAGTTCTCTCTGATTATGTTTCTATCTCTTTCTTTTAATGATGCCAATCATACAGCAATCAGTTTGCTGCAATTTCAAGGCCAGTGTTAAAGCATCTGTGGTAATTATTTAAGTATTGAAAAATTTTAATAGAACTCTAAAAAACGTCCAGTGAGCCTGGAAATAGATAAATTGTTTTCTGATGAATGTTTTGTAGTCAGGATATGGAGAGGTATGATACTTACGATGTATGGTTTTTCTAGATAAGCATACAAGTTGTTTTTTTTTCTCATGAGAAGACGAAGACATGATAAACACATAAATGTAAACATACTAGAGACGAATTCTAGTATGACAATTTTTCTCCTGCCAGAAATATTTTATGTGCTACATTCCAAATTCTCAATTTTTTATTCTATGTAAAACTTCTACGTAAAATTTTATTCTATGTAAAACTTCATTATTTGAAGATGCTGAGTTTTCTCAGCATCTAATGTATGCCAAATACATATTAGAGAGATGTGATTTCTTTTATCAATATAAATATGTAACATTTTATATAACAATTTATATACCAGAAAGTTTAGAAAAGAAAGATGGGCTGGAGAGATGGCTCAGTGGTTAAGAGCACTGACTGTTCTTCCAGAGGACCTGAGTTCAATTCCCAGCATCCACATGGCTTCTAAAAACTGTCTATAATTCCAAGATCTGAAACCTTTACACAGATGTACATGCAAGCAAAACACCATTCACATAAAATTGAAATAAATCTTTTTTTAGAAATAAATATTTTTTAAAAGAGGAAGTGAAAGATGTTTGGGACAGATATTTTTAAATACATAATTTTTAACCTGACTAAAAAACAAATAATCTTTATAAACAAACAGAATGAGATAAAATAAGAAATAAAAAAAAAACAGTAATGGCATTTTTTTCTCATGGGAAATGTAATGTCACTGAATTTTCTAATAGTCACTCCAGTAGCTATATTTAAAATAACAGTAGACCATGAGAGAAGATCCAATGAATTTGAGATTTTTACATGTGTCTTGTGTGTAAGACTTTTTAAAGGGACGAGTTGTTATTTTAAGAAGAACTATAAATGAGCCCCACTTACAGAAAAGCGTGGCATTTATTTTGGTCTTTCCAATTTCTTAAAAGAGAGATTAGAAAATGAATGTCTTTTTGAAGTAAATGTAAACTTCTCTTCTTTTCAATGTAAAATCCTTCTATATATCTTGTAGCAATTAAATATTAAATGCTCTAAAATCTGATTCCTTTCTTTTGCTAATCTATACAATCTAGAAAAAAGCTTCTAAACCTTATGATTTTTTTGAAATATTACATTTTACTTGAAAACAAAAAGCACACAACAATACTCTCAATATTTTAAAGTGCAATTTTGAGACTCATTCTAAACATCTAATAGAATAAGAATATCAAGAATTATAAACAATTAGTCTTTAGGTACATTACATAACATTAAAAATTAAAGACATATTCATGAATAATTTTTTGAATAATAGAAATATTTACCCACACATAAAATATTCTTTTAGAGTATGACTGATATAAAATGAATTTATTTGTAAATTGTGTCACATAAAAATATTATTAAATAACAAGGAATAATGACATATAAAAATTTTCCAGACCCATAAAAATGTATTTATAATTAATATAATTTTAAAATACTTGCAAAGTTTGTCATAATTTCAGTATTCCTAATACATTGTGTTTTAAAAATTTATTTATCATTATATGTTTTGTCAATTATACTCTAAAAGTTTCCAGTATTGTTGTTATAGCAATTTATAACATAATAATCTCAAAATTTTTAATCAAATTGCTATTAAGGAATGCTAGGAAGATGCTTAAGGTGTGAGTTACCATTCTCTGACCCTCCTTGTTTGACTATGAGTGATTCTGTTCTCTGATATTCCAGGCTGATTTTATTAAATATAAATATATCGCCACAGGGTCTGCCTGGGGCTTTGACAACAAGGGTAGAGTCCTAATACAAAGTGACCTAGACCAGTGAGAGGTTACCAATAGAGCTACAAATACCAGCAAATCAAGGCTCTTTCTGCTGGCTGGGAGGAGGGTCTTGGGAAAGTATTTAAGGTTTTCTCCTCCCTTAATAAAATTGGCCTTGCTTGATTCAATTTGTTCCCAGAAATAGTGTTGTAGTTCTCTCGTCCTTCTTATCCACCTTGAGGGGAACCAGCATGGCCCTGATCATAGAGGGAACCCCAAAACTGATCCTAATCCAGGCCTCACTCCAACAAAATTATATAACATGGAGAACTTCATCTGGTATTCAACCGGAAGCTTCATTTTCAACTGGCTAGCTTTCATTATGCTAGAAGGCACTATGACTTCTAAAGGAGAAATAATCATCAGTTTTACCCAGCTGTGAACACTGAAAGCTACAATATGACCAGTTTGACAAGATGTCCACTTCTTCAGTTGTGACAATAATATTATAGTAGTAACCAAATGGTTTCTAATTGTCTTTAAGATCCTTTCCCTCTAAAAGAAAACATATTCATGACCTGATTTTTGTGTCAATTACCTGTAGTCTGTTACACAGGTCCTAATGTTTGTTTTCTGTGCATAATTTAAGTCTCAACACCGTGTTTATTAATAAACCACATTAGAGTTTATTAACAGGGAAGCAGGGACACAGGAGAAGCAGAAGAAAAAGTTTTGCTTGAGCAGTTTCTTTAAGTGGTCAGGTGGACCCACCCAGGGGCGTGGCAGCACCTCTGTTCCATCCCATGAATGATGTCATGTTGCAATGTGGGAAGTCTGCAAGGCTTGGGAGTCTTCAAGGACTATTGGGAATGTTTACACCTAAGAAAAAACTACTACTATTATTTTATTAAATGGACATAGTATTAAATCATATTTTAAAAACTTCCACTGTTCTTTTATTTATGCTCATAAATTAATGCATCTCTCAGTCCTCATCAAAGGTATTTTTTTTTGCAGTAGATTGTAATTGACTTAACCCCAACAATTTGTGGTGACAAAAAATGTTATTTTATAAGTGGACATTTGTATCACATCCCGTCCACAAAGGCTTAGAAATCCTTGTGGAAAAGAGGTAGAAAAAAATAATAGGTAGAGCAAGAAATAGTTCCCCAAATCATCATATTCAGGATACAAAAGGGAAGTTGCAGATATAAACTTAAGTCACTATGACAGAATGTAAAAATTCAAGCCGGAAAAATATCATCATGAAACTAGGGACGGTAGAAAAATCTTTCCACCCCTAGATGAGGAGTTATTGGTGACAGCTCCTATGAGAGAATCGGATTCTTAAGGATGTGGTCCCAGCTTTCTCTTGTTCCCACCACCAGGGTGAGCTATTGTGCATTTCTTTGGCTAGTTCATTCCCTGCAGTGATGAGCAAGGGATGGGACCAGTTTTCCTGCTTTCACATTTGCAGCTTCAGTTCTCCCACTACTATACCTTCAGGGACAGCTCTACTGTGTTTCCCAGGCAAGGTGTAGAGGCTACTTTTTTGTGTGCTACAGATGAGGAGCAGCAGGGACAGGTCTACTGCTCTTAGGACCTCAGGTCTAGATAATTCACTTGCCTCAGGCATTAATGGGTCAGGATGCAGTGGGTGTGGGATGGGGCGAAAGAGTGGGGGAAAGAATTTTTTCCTTGTCTAAGCCCCACTTAACATATAAGTAAATGGGGATAGCTCTCCCACGCTCACAACTCCTAAAAACAAATATAACATTTGGAAAAATGGGCTTGCACAGAATTATTCTTATTTTGGTTGTTGTTTCCTTTAGTTTTTGTTTTTTGAAAAGACCTAGGACAACAACAAGACACCCAAGAGGTGTTCTGGTGAGGACACAGTTCAGACAATGTGATTTGGCGAATGTCTCTCTCCACTATATAAGAAAATCAAAAGCAATGCTCGCCTTTGAAGCGGCTTTCTAAATAACAGAGAAATTGTCTGCTCACTTTTCTTCCTATATAGACACAGAGCAGTCAGAAACTGGCTAGTTCTATAAATTTATTATTCAGCTGGGCAGTTCATAAATACCCTGATAAATTATTTAATGGCTTGTAAATTTATATGGAGATCACAGAAACAAACATCGATGGAAACTGTGTAGATCAAGTGTGAAATCTCTAAAGACAAGGTAATGAAAGTAAGGTGCTCTGTCAACATTGTATACAAATTACATTATTAAAGTTGGTGACATTGATGCAGGATATTTGGCCATTTAATTCATTTAACAATTATTTTTGAAGTGTTCTGAATGTCAAAACATAAGGTAAGTGCCATGAATTTTGAGTTAAGTAAGAAATAGGCACGAATTGAATGGGATCTTTATTTAATCAGAGAGACAAATGCAAACAAATAGTTACATTACACAGTGATATATGTGTTAACAGAAAAAAAGTAAAATGTGGTATGAAAACAAAGCAGTGGAACATCCAAAGGGAACAGAACTGTAAATTTCGCTAAAAAGTGTTTATAAAGACATTTTGCAACTTAAGGAATTAATAAATACAGAAGCAAGCTTTATAATAATTATAGCCTAGAAAGTTCAAAATTATGAGGAAAATGTTATGAGACAAATTATGATATGTGTATATAAACCAAAGAGCATTGTCTACTGATCTGTAGGAGTATATATAATTTATGTGTGTGATACTGCTTTTTCAATGTAGAAAAATAATTGGAAGACAAATGTGGAAGTAAAATTTCAGGAGCAATGACTAAGCAAGAAGATCTATTTACCTGTCATTTGTTTTGATCATAATAGAAAATTATATCCTATATTGTCACATTTCAGTCTGCATACATGTATATAAGTCTGCAGGAATCTTTAGAAATAAATTAATTTGTTCCTTGCCTATGCTTTCTAGAAATAAGTAATATCCACAAAATGTGTGTTGTATATGTAAATAAATTCATAATCAGAATTGATCATCATAACACCTAACCTTATATGACAGCACAAATGCATGCACACACACATACACACACACACATGCGCGTGTGCGCATACACAACAGTAAGAAATAAAAAAAGGTTGTGTAAAAATATCTTCCGTATATATGAGGGACTGGTGAACAAAAATAAATTTTATGCTTATTGCTGTATTATATCTTTAAAACATTTCATTTTATAGCTGCAAATATTTCAAAATATAAACAAAATACTACAAGCTAAATTATTTATCCCTGAAGCATTTTGGGTATGGAACATTTGATGTGTATCTTATTATATTCTCTTTACTGACAACCGTCTCATTAAACAGGTTATTTTCCCAGTGGCTTCTGGCCTGTTTCCTGTGGAGTGTAAATACACTTCATTGCTTTCATATCTTTTATTTTACCAACTTTTGTTTGAGTGGTTTTCTGTCTCATTTCGTGATTTGGGGAGGTAATGTGTTGTATATAAAGTAAGCAGAGTGACTCTTTGTGGGCCTGCTAAGGACTAATTCTTTCTTTTCAACTATTCACTATCCTGAACTTTTCCCTTGTGTAAGTCCCTACAGTAAATCTCAAGTTATATAGAGGTTTTGTTCTTATGAACTCTTTTATTTTATACTTTTTTCTTATATCCTCATTAACAAATGAGTTTAATTTACTTTCGTCCTATCATAGACTTTTCAAACAATATTTCTGTTGATAAATAATCTAATGTATGGCCTAGAAACATAGAATAAGGATCTTACATTATCTATTTTTGATTACTGTATATTTCTCCACAGTTTAAAAGTTTGCATTTTATATTAACATTTGAGAAATTTAATTTTTAAAAGACACTCAACGAACACTGTAAGAATTTGAAAGACTTTAAAAGCTATTTGCTAATAAATTTAAATCTAATGAAAGGTCCTGGATCTACTAGAATGATAATGAAAGGTTAAGTAACTCTATGTACCAAAGAACGATTTTCATATGAACTTCATTACCGAGCACATTAACTATTATTTTAAGTCTTAAGCACTACATTAGTGGGATTAGTTTACGATCTGCTAGTATTGCAAATTATCAAAAGTGTTTTTGAATGTCGCTCCTGGCTAAGTCATATTGTAGCCATACACAGCTATAAATGATTGTCTTTGGAGATTAAAAATCATTTTTATAACTCTATTAACACATGATATTAGAAGCCCAATAGAAAACGTCTTGCATAGAGTTTTGTTAATAATACCACCACTTTATATTATTATTCATAATTAAGAAAAAATTTACTATTTTAAATACAACTTTTTAGAAATGGCTACATATCATATTATGTTAAAAGGCCACACCAGCACCCAGATCCACAGGTAAGACCCCCAACTCTTTGACTACACATATTCCCCTGGAACTCACCAAACATAACTCTAATAGCACTTTCTCTCCTGGCCACCTATTTTACCTATACCTCCAGCAGAAGACTCCTGTTCTAGAAGCAGCCAAACTGGCACCTAGAATTCCAAGAGCCCACTACACCTACTCCCAGATTCCCAGCCCACATCCTCAATGGAAGCTGTCTGCTCCAAAACAGACCATACTAAAACAAAGAAGCATGGAGCACCCCCAGCTAGACTAGAGTCCACTACAGCTACCAGACCTTGAGTCTCCAGCTTGAAGAGAAAACCACAATTGGAGACCATCTACTTTATCAAGGGACACTTGCACAAAAAGACGTGAAAATAAATTTTTTTCTTTATTTATTTTGTATTTATTGTTTAGAGTCCACTAATGAGTGAGTACATCCCCTGCTTATCTTTCTGAGTTTGTGATACCTTGCTCAGGAGGATATTCTCCACATCCATCCATTTGCCTGCAAATTTTAGGATATCATTTTTTCTTACTGCTGAGTAGTATTCCATTGTGTAGATGTACTAGAGTTTGTTAATCCATTTGTCGGTTGAGAATATTTCAATTTATCAAATCCATTTAATAAAATTATTAAGAAAAAGGAAAATACAGATTAAGAGAATTCAGGAAATGTAAAAGCTAAGAAAGTAAACAGGAAACACAGAGGTAAGTATCACCCAACAGAATAAATGAGATAAAATACAGAATCTAAGGCATTAAAGATATGTTAAAATACATAAATGCATCAGTCCAAAAAATTAAATCTAATAATTTCATGTCACAAAACATCTAGAAATCTGTGACATCATGAAAAAAGTCAAACCTAAAAATAATAAGAAAGAAAAGACTCACAGCTCAAAGGCCAAGAAAATATTTTTTAACAAAATTACAGAAGAAAAAATTTTCTAACCTAAAAAAGTGCATATAAGATAAAGAACCTTATAGAACCCAGAATAGATTGAAGATGTAAAAAGTTACCTCACCACATAATAATAAATAGATTAAAAATTCATTGAATGAAGAAAGACTATTAAAAGCTTCAAAGGATAAAGACCAAGTAGCATATAAAGACAGACTTATTAGAATTACAATCAATATATTCATTAAACATATGTGGAAGCCAGGATAATATAAAATTTGATGTAGCCAAATATGAACTTAGGTGTATACATACAAACACTTTGTATATATTAATAATTATATATGCCATGTATATGTCTTAATTATAAACCTTCAAAATATAATTTATTACTTTATATATAAAAAACTTTGTCAATAGGGACCTGAATCAGATGATTTTAGACAGAGGTCCTTTAGACTCTAAGAAGACTTAGACATCCTCTCAGATTACCATATCCAGCAAAACTTGCAATTATCATAGATGGAAAAAACCAAGATATTCCATAAAAATTCAAATTTAAACTACATCTATATTTATGTATATAATATACATACAGAAAATACAGCCAATAAATAATCTCATATCGCAAAACACTAAAGACACACACATTCTACTACTACTACTATTACTACTAGTACTACTATCAACAACAACAACACCACCAGCACAATAACAGTAATTAACAGTCATTATTTTTTTTTTTTGATCTTCAGAGGTTTTATTTTTAGAAATATGTTGTTCAAAAATTTTTCTCCATCTTTCATGTGACTATTTAATATTAATAATTTTATACAGTATTAGCTCAAGGTTTACTTTATATTTTTCTGTTTGTCTATTCTTTGTATATTGTGTTACTGCTTACATCATTTTTTTTGATTTTTTAATTTATTTTTGAATAAAGTATCATTTTTATCTATGTTTCCTCTTGTCTAAACTCCCTTCCTCCTCCCACTCTTCCCAGTCACTCTCTCTTGTTTCTTGATATCTCTCAAAATCACTGGGCTCAATTTCACAATAAAAAGACACAGACAAATTGAACAGATGCAAAATCAGGATCCATCCTTCTGCTACATAAATAAAATACATAGCTCAACATCAAAGATAGACATTTGCTCAGACAAAACGGTTTGAAAAATACTATTGTAGGCAAATGGATCTAAGAAATAATCTAGTCTAGCTATTCTAATATCTATTAAAATACACTTCAAACCAAAGTTAATCAAAAGAGACGGAAGAACACTTCATACTTATCAAATGTATAAATCACTCAAGGAGATTTTTTTTAGTTATTAACATCTATGCTTCAATAAGGGCATCCAAGTTTATAAAAAAAAAGCACTACTAATATTTACATTATACATAAACCCCTAAACATTGAGAGTAGAAAACTTCAAAACTCAACTCTTACCAATAAATAGATAATTTAGTCAAAAACTAAACAGAGATATACTGAGCTAACAAACATTATGAACCAATTGGACCTAAGAGATATCTATAGAACATGTCACCAAAAAAAAATTCACTTTCTTTTCTGCACCTCATAAGATAATCTCCAAAGCTGACCACCCACTTGGTCTCAAAGACAGTATCAATAAAGGGTTGCACTAGCCCTTTCCTTTTGTCAAATTACCATGGATTAAAGTTGCATCTTAACAAGAACAGAGGCAATAAGAAGCCTAGAAACTCATGACAACCAAACAACTATTTACTAAATGACATGGTATCAAGAAAGAAGTAAAATAATAAATTAAAGACTTCCTAGAATTCAATAAAAAAGAAGGTGCAGCATAACGAAATTTACAGGACACACTGAAAGCAGTGCTAAAAGAAAAGATAACAGCACTAAGTGCCTTCATAAAGAAATTGGCCAGATCACATACTAACAACTTAATAGCACATCTGAAAGCTCCAGGAAAAAAAAAAAAAAAAGATGTACCACCTAAAAAAAACTATATGTCAGGAAAGAGCTGATAAATTGAGAGATGCAGTAAATAAAATAGAAACAAGGAGAACAATGTAAAGAACCAATAAAACAAAATATTGGTTCTTTGTGAACATAACAAGATAGGCAAACCCTCATCTGAAAAAGTATTAGGCAGAGAGAAAATATCCAAATTAACAAAATCAAAAACAAACAAACAAACAAACAAACAAAAACACATAACAGAAGATATTGAGGGAATCCAAAAAATCTTTAGGTTATATTTCAAATACCTGGACAATACAAAATTTCAAAATATAAATCAACAATTTTTTGATATACATAACTTACCAATGTTACTTTAAGATCAGATAAATAAATTAAATAATACAATCACTGCTAAAGAAATAGAAGTCTTTAAATAAATATTTTCCAACAAAAAGGGCCCAGGAACAGAGAGCATTAGTGCACTATTGTCCCAGACTTTCAAAAACAAGCTAATACCCATCTTCAAATCATCCTACAATATAGAAACAAAAGGAACACTGCTAAATTTATGTTATGAAGCCACAATAACCCTTATACTCAAACGACAGAAAATTTATAAAACAAAAAAAAAAATAATTACAGACCAACTTCACTCATGAACATTTTTGAGGGAATTTTTTTTAATTTACTTTAAGAATATGTTGGAAAAATAGAAAATA
This sequence comes from Sigmodon hispidus, assembly GCA_004025045.1. NCBI lineage: Eukaryota > Metazoa > Chordata > Mammalia > Rodentia > Cricetidae > Sigmodon > Sigmodon hispidus. The sequence goes on from PVIH01007512.1 coordinate 57,654, forward strand.
AAGACAATAAAACATGCTCTGTAGTTCTCTTTAACATTTACTTGGAAAAGACTCATTTACCTTTTTCACAGTGGCAGAAGAAATATGATCCATAGAGTATCATTGACCCATCCCATGCCATTTACATAAGTGTAGCTGCAAAACTGAAAGCCCTGCCTGAGAACTTCAATAACATCATCAGGAGGAAAATTCATAGCAACAGAACAGGAATGACTGATCATAACTAAAGAGTCCTAAGTCACAAAAAGTAAAAATATAAGAATATACAGTTTTTATAAATATGAGAAGGGTTCATTGCAAAAATGTTATGTATTTTCTTAATAAGCATTTGCTTATTGAAATTCTGTTTTTTATTTTACTTTTATTATGAATAACCTCCTAATTTTATCTGTGTATATCCTTGTACAAGCTCTCTTCCTACTCTGCACACTAAATCCATGAACATATCAAAATATCAGCTACTTGGATTAAGGAGGCTTCATTCCATTTCTACAGGGATATTTCAACATATATGAAAAGCTATAAATGTAATCTTTTCATATAAACAATCTGAAAGAAAGAAACCACATGATCATATTATTAGTTACCAAAGGGGAAAAAAACAAACAAAAGCATTTGACAATGAATTTAAGAGATTAGATATAAAAAACAAATGTAATCCTTCATAATAACAGTCTTGAATCTATCATGGATACAAGGTAAATGAGTTAACATAATAAAGACAATTTACAGCAAGTCCATTACCAAAAGTATATGAAATAGAAACACAAAGTAATTCTGTGGCAGGATTCAGTTGTTACATGGAGAAGCCCAGAGGCATAGCTGCTGTATTCAGGACCACTATGGGGTATGGTCAGAATGGATTGGGACCCAGAATACACCTAGTTCTCTCTCTGTTTTGTTTCAGTGTTCTTGGAGAATAGATCAGCTGCCCTGCACGGCACAGTTCTTATCTCTAAGAATTGTTGTAAGGTTCAATTTGACTTATGAGTGTTCATGTACCCCTCAATAAATATTAATCCTTTATACTATATATTGCAAGTGAATATTTATGCAATACAATTATACTAAAATCAAGAACAAAACAAAGCTGTTTATATTCTCCATATGTATTTTGTAAAGCACTCAAAATTCTAACTACAGCAATAAGACAACTAAAAGAGATCAAGCGGATACAAATTGGAAAGAATAAAGTCAAAATGTCACTATTAGCAGATGATATAATAGTACACAATAGTGATCCCAAAAATTCTTCCAGGGAACTCTTACACCTGATAAACATCTTGAGTGAATTGGCTGGATACAAGTTTAACTCAGAAACAAAAATGTGTGGCCCTGCTATATACAAATGACAAACAGGCTGAGCAATAATTTAGGGAAACAATTTCCTCCACAATACCCACAAATAATATAAAATACTTTGGAGTAACTATAACTAAGCAAATAAAAGACTAGGATGACAAGAAGTTCAAGACTTTGAAGAAAGAAAGTGAAGAAGATATCAGAATATGGAAAGATTTCTCATGCTCATGGGTCAGTACAATTAACATAGTAAAAAAATGGGCATCCTATCAAATGTAAACTACAGATACAACACAATCTCATCATAATTCTAGCATAATTCTTTATATATAAATTATTTAACTTCATAATTCTTTAACTTCATATAAAAACAAAACAAAAACTAAAATAGTCTCTAAAACAACCTGATACAATAAAAAAAATCCAGGTGTATCACCATCCCTGATTTTAATGTGTACTACAAAATTGTAGGAATAAAAAATGCTGGATATTGACATAAAATCAGACTTGGTGACTAGTGAAATTGAATTAAGGACCAAGAAATAAACCATACACCTATGGACACATGATTTTTGACAAAGAGAACAGAAATATACAATGGGAAAAAAGAAAACATCTTAAACAAAGGGTGCTCTTCTAACTGGATGTTGGTATTAAGAAAAATGGGAATAGGTCCATTTCTCTAAGCATGATCAAAGTCCAAATTAAAGTAGATCAATGACCTCAACATATGACCATATACTTAATAGAAAGGAAATGCATAATAACCTTAAATACATTGGCACAGGAGACAACTCTCTGAACTCAAGACCAATGATGTTGTCCTACAAGATGAACAAGTAATAAATGGGACCTCATCAAACCTAAAAATCTTTAATGGACACTAACAACAGGACAAAAATATAATCTACAGAATGGGAAAATATCTTCTCCAACCTCCACCAAACATGCATCAGAGGGCTAATATGTAAAATATATAATGAATTTAAGAGATTACATATAAAAAACAATATAACAAATATAATCTAGTAAAATGGAGTCTAGCATGACTTTGAATTGTATTAAAAAAGGCTCAGAGCAAATATCAGGAAAAGAGTGAAATATCAGAGAGAGGAAACAGTAAAGTCAAATCTCACCCAGCTATCTTCCAGTTTCCTCAGCCTCTTTTTTGCCTATGCTTGTTTCTTATACCACCTTAAATATGCTTCTCTCCAGATGTATCCCATCCAGGTTAAAATTAAACACAGGAACTACTCTATTTGGTAGTCAGCATTGAACTCACAAAAATCTGGTGTTATGGGATTAAGGAGATAGGTCACCACTCCCTAGCATTCCCTGTGCTGGAATTAAAGGTGTGTATCATTGAGGCCCACCTATTTGGCCTTGAACTCAAAGATCAAGAAATTTCTGAGCTATGTCTGCCTAATTTTTGACTGGGTGTTGATCTCTGGATATTTCATGTTTTATTTAATATTTAACATATCACCATAATAGGTTACACATCTAAACAGCATTCTCAATAAAGCAAATTCAAATGATTGAGAAATACTTAAAATAAATGTTCAGCATCCTTAGCTATCATGGAAGTGGAAATCAAATAAGTTTGAGATTAATTATTATATCCCTTATTATGACTAAGATAAGAAACCCATATTTCTTATATTGGCAAGGATGCAGAGCAAGGGGAACAGTCTTCTATTGCTGGTGGATATGTAAACTAGTACACCCACTATGGGAAGCAATATAAAGATTCCTCAGAATATTCATATAATCTTCCTTAATATCACTCTTCATCATATACCCAAAGTACATTCCTTTCTGCCACAATGTCACTTGCTCAGCTATGTTCATGGCAGCTTTATTCCTAGCAGACAGAAACTATAAACATTCAAGATGATTCTGAACAGACAAATAGTACATTCTCAACAAATTATGGTACATTCACACAACAGATTATTACTCAGATGATAAAAACAATGGTATCATGGATTTTGAAGGTAAATGGAAGGAGCTAGGAAAAAAAGGTTATCCTGGTTGAGATAACAGAAATCCAAAAATATAACATGGTATGTTCTCATTGTTAAGTGACTACTAGATGTAGAGTAAAGATGATTCAGACCCAGAGGAGCTAACAATAGGGAGATATCAAGGTCAAGATGTATGAATTTCCTTGGGAAGGAAAAATTAGAATGACCATTGTGGATAGATTAATGGTATAGGGGAAGGTGAGAAAGGAATAAATCAGATGAGAAAGTCCTCAGAGAGACAACTGGAATTAGGGGGGTATCCCAGAGACAAAATAGAAACCCATGAAATGGAAACTTCCAGGAATCCACAAGGTTCACCCTAGTTCAGACATTCAGTAATGAGGGATAAGGAACTTGAAATGACTGTCTCCTGTAACCAAACAAGTTTTCAAATAAAGGGTTGTATACCAACCCAGGCAAAAACAAACAAACAAACAAAAAAACCAAGCAAACAAAAAACCCAGTAGATTTACAATTTGTCCTACCTATACAAGATAAGCTGGAAAAAAAGGTGCAGAAATTGTGGAACTGGTCAACCAAAGACTGGTTCATAGGGACCCATACCATGAGGGGAGACCACCCCTTACAGTTTTTATATTACCATTACCTAGAGGCTGGATAGCCCAGATGCCAAAGATAGAACCAAAAAAAAAAAACTGGATAAAAGTCAATGAAAAGATTCTTAATGATATTTTGCTACACTGATAGATTGGTGCCTAGGTCAATTGCCATTAGATTCATTAGATTCATTCAGCACCTGAAGGAAACAGATGCAGAGACCCATACCCAACCACTAGACAGAGATTAAAAAATTGTGTTGAAGATGGGAAGAAAGGGTTGTAAGAGCCAGAAAGGTTAGAGAAACACACAAGAAAATCTGACCTGGGCTCCTAGGGTTTTATAGCAACTGAACTGACAAACAGAGATTCTATATGTGACTGATCTAGGCACTTTGCACATATATATAACAGTTGTGTAGCTTGGTCTTTGTGTGTGATTCCTTACAATGGGAACATGGTCTGTCTCTGACTGTTTTTCCTACTTTTCAGGATCTTTTCCTCATGCTGGATTGTCTTAACTAGACTTAATACTAGGGGAGGTGCCTAGACAAATTGATATGCCATGTTTCATTGATTTCCATGGGATGCTAGCCTTCTTATGGTGAGAAATGTTGGAGAAGTGAATGTAGGGAACATAGAAAAGATGAGGGGGAGAGAATGAAGAGAAAGAAGGAGATAAACTGTGAATACAATATAAATAATAATAACTATAATTTTAAAAGTTACCATTCTCAGATATTCATTGGTACCAGCACAAAATGAACTAAGACATATGCACACATATGTGTATATGTACACGAAAACTTTAAAAAGTTTATTTTCTTCTTTCTTTCTGTTGTTTCAAAACAGGGTTTATCTAGCTCTGGCTGTCCTGGAACTCAGACTGTAGACCAGTTTGTCCTCAAACTCACAGAGATCTATTTGCCTCAGACTCTTTAAAAGCTTGCTCCACTAACACCCATCTTAACCCTTTGACTAATTTCAACATTAAACTAAGAGCTTAAATAAGTTCTGATTATAGAAAAGTTATAATAAGTTAAGTAAGTTCTGACTACTTAAATTAGAGTGTTAAAAATTTCTCATTTCACACCTTCTTAGACTGCTACACATGTTCTTCTCACTTTATCATGGTATTGCTGCTCTAAAAACACAATGTAAGACAAATTTTCAATATTTTTATAGAGATACAGGTTTTTAAAGCTTTTTATTATAAAAATTAACACTTGCCACCATGTTGTAACTAATGAAGGAGGAGGATACTTCAGTATTTGAGACTTTGAAAGTAACAAACAAAAATAGCAATAACCCATACTTAATTTGTGGTCCATTTTACACACACACACACAAAACTGTGGTAGAAGTGTTAGCCAGACCAGCACTGGACTTCTTTATAAATTAGTTTCTGTTGCTGTAGAGATATCATGAATATCACAATATTATAAGAAAAAACATTTAACTGAAGTGGTAGCTTATAGTTCAAAGTTTCAGGCCATTATCATAATGGAGGGGACATGGTAGCTTATGCTAATAAGGCTGGCATGGTGCTGGTTACATCTTGATCAGAAAGAAATAAGAAGTGGATTCTGACATCTAGGGAAGATTAAGCAAAAGAGATCTCAAAATCAGCCCCAGTAGGGACACTTTCTTTAGCGAGGCCACACATCCAAATAGTCTCACTCAATATGAGTTTATGGGGACAATTACATTCAAACAAACATAGCTACAAAGTTTTCAAAGGCTGAGGAAATTATTTAAAAAGATTACTACATAACTATTGCAATAAAAGTTTAATCATTTATTTTTTGGGATTTTCTTATCCCCTTCAAATACACTTAAAATATTTGTCTGAAATGTTGATAAACCATATAACATTGGATTAAAATTGTATTATAGTTTCCAAATAAGGACATAAGCAAATCTATATTCTTTTAGTAGGCAAAATGCATATTAAATGGTAAAACTTTCTTTAAAGTGCTATTCAAAGCCATATATAATGTCTTTTAATAAAGAGTATTCTCAGGAAGCAAATGAGTAAACAATGAACTAATTTTATTCTTTCATTATGTATTGTCTACTTTTCTGTCATTTAAAAACAAAATCTATATTGGAAGAAGTATGAAAACAAGTAGGCATAGCAGTTGGTTCAGAAAGCTAAGAACTTACATTCTGATCTGAAAGCATAAAGCAGAGAAAGGGCAATGAAGTCACAGTGATTTACATCCTCTATCAAAACCACATTCCTTATATGCCCCGCTCCCACAAATAACATCACCATCTCCAAACCAAAGTCATTGAGATATGTAGACTTTGGATCTGGATTATTTTGGTGTGTGATTTTTGCTTGTAATTTTTTTATCATGAAGTTTTAATTAAATTAAAAAAATCCATGATACTTTGAGTGAGAATGTCAGCCATATACAGTTAAAATAGATGTTCTGAGTCTATGGACCTTCACATTAGATTTTCAATTTTCATTATCAAATATATTTTCTTTCTGTGATATTTATTTATTTATATTTAACTTGTCCCATACCCACACTGTTTCTCCTCCCTCTACTTCTCCCAGTCCTCCCGCAATTGTTATTATAACACTTATGACAGTTATTTGAGACACACTTTCAGAATCAGAAGTATAACCCAAAATTACACTAAGGAAAGTGTATCTAAGGTGTTTTGAGGATGCTCAGAAGCTTAATAACTGTGAGGGCCTTCATCTGACTTTTTATCTTATATACATAAGAAATATACCAAAAATCTGATATCTTTGCTATCTGTCTCCTTCATCTTTATTTTTCCAGCTCCTAATTTTCATCTACATTGAAAAAACACTAAAGGTACACAAGTTGCAACAAAGAGTTAGACCATAACATGTCTCTCTAGATTAAGTACACATCTAATTAATAATTTTCTACCTGTTGCTTTTAAAAACTATGCTTATACGTTCTTTAATCATGTAGTAGTTTTACTCAATTCACCCCGACTCATATGTAACCAGATGAAGGCCCCCATGCCTACTCCCCAGCTTTATGTGCGCTCTGGCATTTGTAATTCTTCTCCCATCCCTTCTATGATAGCCTTTTAGTGTTTTAGGAGATGTATGGTATAGATGTTTTATGTGTGTGAGGAGATGAGAATTGGAAGTCAGAGTCAAGAAGGAAATGAATCGAGGGAGGGAAACTAACACTTTAGGGAATTTAAAAAAAAAAAAAAAAAAAAAAACAACGTGGAAATCTGTTCCTGCTGTAGGTTCCTCAAATACATTGATCTATAAAAAGAGCTTATATTGATTAACCCTATATTAGAGGAACTACACCTCAACTAGATATCACATGATAACAAATAATAACCCCATTATCATAAAGGAACATCTCTTTTATAGTTGTTGGCCAGACCCTCAGATATTAATGACTATTGCGATTGTTCCTGTTTATTCTGCAAAAAGTGACAGTAAAACTCTATTTCTGAAAATATTACATATTTGAGCCAGAGAACATGGGAAAAATCAAGATAGTTTCGACCTGGAATTTTTTCCCCCATTGGCCAACTTTCATGGTGCAGGAAGGCGCATGCTATGCACACGTATAATCATCAAATTTAACAAGCTTCAATCCTTGTCAGCAACAATAGTAATGATGACACTGATATTATGGTTATAAAAAGAAATACTAAATAACTGTATTTAAGTCTGGCTCCACAAGATGAAACCCACATGTATCACTGTTATCAGGATTCTAGACAGTGGCTAGAAAAGTCAGAGGCTCAAGAGATTCTTAATTATACCTATTATTTTTAGTAAAAATAATATTAAACCTGCTTTTTATGAGCTATTTCTATATGCATAAATTAGTACATTTTCAATCCTTACCAGCAAATATTGTGTTTTTGATAATTGCCACAGAAACCTACAACTGGTACAAGTGCAGAGAAAACAAACTTAACCAACTTGAACTCATATTTATTCCTATAAACAAAGAATCTGAAAAATTATTGTGTTTTCACATATATATTTGTTTCACTAAAATGTCATTTTAAATTATGTTAATGTTTATTTTTAATTAAAAATCCTATTACAACATTTGTTGATTAATCTTTACAAATGCATGAGATGAAATGTCTCACAAAAACATGACACAAAATCTGGAAAAAAATAAATATGGAAATTTCCAGAAAATATGAAACAAGTACAATGACCTTATACTAACTTAAAATAAGTACAAATCCAGAAAGAACAAAATTATACAATGTCTTGAGTTTTATAAACAGTTCAAAAAAGCATATGTCCAAAAAATAATAATTTCATTACAATAGATATTTATGTGACACAATCATTCACATAAGTGCGGACAGATTTTTCAGTTAAAATGTTGAGATAATTAAAAGGTTCATCGCCATATTGTCATTGTCAAAGCCAACCCAACACAGAAAACCTACAAACCACCAAAAAACTGAGGACATCAAAAAATGTAAATCAAATACTAGGCGGTTCCTTTGTTTCACAACTCCAATTTACTGACAAAATTGAGTTGTTTGCAGTCGTTATGCATGTGTTAGATATTTGATGATAGATGAGAAGGCATATTTTTCAGAATAATGATGAAGTAAATGAAAAGTACGTGACAAAATAAATGGTACTAAAACAGACATGGAAATCTGCTGCTTACTTTACTCGATACACAGGCACTATTTTCTTTACATCACTGTGACAAATATATGAGATCATTGAATTAAAAATGAAGCATCTCAATGTGCTGTTGTGCTCATGCATTTCAATCTATATAATCTTTATTCCCCAAGCTTGTAAGGGAACTATAATTATTGTGCAAGCATGTAATCAAGGAAGAGTCTTTGGTTTATGCTTACCAAGAAATAAAGAAAAATATATGAATGGGATGAGGTCTCAATATTTCCTCCGTCAATGCTGATTTCTCCCAAGAAGGATCTGTTTCTGAAATGATTCACAGTGGCTTAATAACAGATTGGGATGTAAACTAAACTACAGCAGATGGACCTTGAAGTACATTTCAGTACCAATGTATAGCTAATTCAGAGAAAGAAAGAAATACATAGATATAAATGATGGTACAAAAAGGAAATAGAACATAGATTTAGAGTATAATACATGATATATATACATATAATTGATTTATAAAAATGTTATGTGTAATACATAATTATTTAAGGTATGTACTGTACTGTTTACCTTATATTTATAGCATAAAAATGATTGTTTACAATCTACATTATATATGATATATAATGTGTACCTAAACTATATATAATATGTAATTTGCATGCTTAAGTTTTTTGGATCTCTCAATTAAGAGAAATCTTAAGCTTTTATTAACTAACTAATTAGAGACAGGTTATGGGTGAGCACAGCCTGACCTCAAATTAGCTTGCAGCATATGCTTGTTTTCAGCTTCTGGTCCTCCTGCTTCCACAAGCTGAGGACTGGAATTATAGGTGTACATTGGCACAAATGATTCCAAAAAAAAATTCAGAAAGCAGTTTAACAGCATGATCAAAATCAACAAAATTCTGGAAAATACAGCAAAACTAGAACTGTTACCAATTAGACACTGTTTAGGAAAGAGAGAAACAAAATACAAAATTATTTCAATTGTTTTATTAATATATTGCAATTTGTTTATTTTGACAGTGATCCAAGAAAAGAAAAATTCTTGAGAATAACTGTAGTTTACATTTCTGGTAAAATAAAAGTAATATTGCATTTAAATGTTTTTATTATATAAAAATATTAGCATCAAGGAATGTGTGTGTGTTAAAGACATACAAAATGACATGAACATAAATTATAAAAAGTACAGTTTATTGAATAATCACACAATAAAATATTACCTCACCAATTAAAGCATCAGAATGGTAAAATGACATGATGAAATTAATTAAGTAATGACAGAATGCATATAAATCACAACTACTAATCCATGAACATTGTTACTGTGCTTGCCAGTAATCTGAGTCCAAATATAAAAAGAAACCTTTATGTTTGATGTAGTATCATGTGTGTAATCTGTGTCTCAAGGTAAACTGGGAGGCCAGTATAGGAAAATATCCAGAAGCTTGCAAACAAAAGAAGTTTACTTGAACAGATTAAACAAAATAAAGACTCCATTTAAAACAAGATGGAATATAATGTTTGACTCTTAAGGTTGTCTTCTAAAATCTCCAAACACCCACATGATTATAAATAAACACACACACACACACACACACACACACACACACACACTTTCCAATTAAAAAACAAAAACAAAAAATGACAGCAAATAGTGGTGTCCCAGTATACATTTACTTGTTTGGCTATAAACAAGTATGGTGTTTCCACTGGCAAGAAAGTAAATTAATTGGCACTCATATAAATTATGAAGTCAAACAAAGTACTCTGGGAATAACTTGCTACATATTAGTAGTACTATATTTAAATTGGTATCAAACATGCTAAACACTTATCATTCTACTTATAGGTAATACTGAAATTAAAATGATTTTACAGCTACTAAGAGGTATGTGCCCTAAAGCTTATCATAACACTATTCTAAATGAAAAAAAGAAAAAATTCAAATCTTAGTAAACAGAAAGTACTTTCATAGCAAATTACTGTATAACAATATGAATGCGTAAATAGTGAATGTAAATTAAACTTAAAGCAGTAAGTAATCAATGTTTGGCACGTTTCATTACCCCTTCAAGGATTCTGATAAAACAGAAGCAAAAAACAAACAAATAAAGGATACTCATAAAACAAAAGCAAAAACAAGCAAATAAATAAGTCATATTTACAATATAGGCATTTAATTCGATGTGAATAGTTTATCCAAGTATTCTAAAAACTAATTTATTTATTAAGTGTTAGCAAGTATGACATTTTGAAGCCAACATATTTTAAAGTGCAATAAAAACAAATGATAAATTATGTCATAATCAAAATGAGCTGTGGTCATCTCCAAGATAAATTTAGAATATCTGTCAAGCAGATAATCTTGAACATGACAATAAATAACATAACCAACAATCACATTTTGTGGTGATTTTGGAATTTTTATCAAGATCATGCTACAATATATGAACAGAGTAACTTAAAGCTTAATATATAAAGCTGTGTATATGTTTTGTTCTATTTAATAGTCTTTAGATCTATTTATATTTCCTAGTTGATAAGATAAAATTACTTTGCTGAGTTATATTTAGAAAAATTCTGGCTAAGATTTTAGGCCATCAGCAATTCTGCATTACTTTCTGCATCTGGTTGGAATTTAGAAAACACTCTAAGAAATTTACTTCATTATATTTCAACAATTTTAAAGCAGTAAAATCAGGTAAATTTAATATCATATTTTTAAATATGTTATAAAAGTGCATAGAAATGTGTTTTAAAACATATTTACTTTATAATAGAAATTATTTTTCACAATGTTCATTAAAATGTTCTTGTGAAATAGCGTGAAAAGTTGTGTTGATAGCTATGAATAGCTCCTAACTGAAGTCAAATCTCAAGAATCTTTAAAAGTTTTATTTTAGCTTTTTATGAGATTTATTGGCTTAAGATATGTAGTCAAGTGTTATAATTTGTATTATATACATATACATGTATGCATAAATATATTTGCCTACTATATAAAAATGTGATGTTTTATGTGTTTACATAAATATATAGAGAAACATATTTGTGCATATGTTAATTGTTACTACTATTAAGAAAATTAACATTTATTTCATTTCTAATTGTTTGCTTCATTTAGCCAAGGGAGTTAATATTCTATTAGAAAATTCCAAAATCAACAATGCATTATTAATTATAGGCTTTATATTGTACATGAGACTTTTCCTTCATTCATTCTCCATATTTGATATTTTGTATTTCTAGCCAGACATTTATTTACCTATATATGTCAGGGACTTTTTAGTATAGTTTTATTCTTCATTTTGAAAGCTTAATCTTTTTATTAGTTTTAGATTATACATATTAATGAGAATATACTATATTTCTTTTTTTCTGGAACTTTTTTATGAATAAAGTCATATTTTCTATCCATGTATATCCTTATTCAAGATCACTTCACCCTTCCACCCTTTCAGGTCACTCTCTCTTCTCCACATCATCCCCAGCATGTGCAGGAGGTCACAAGATCCCAATGTCCCATTGTCCCAATGTCCCAATACTGCTCAGTTCAGCCACCACTTTTGGTAGATCCAGTTTTCTCTCCCCAACATCAAGACTGAGTCAGGTGTCCCTCTAGGGGGAGTGGGATTCAAGGTGTCAGTTCAAGGTGTTTCAGATCCCAGGCTGTTCAGTGGTTGTGGTTTGCAGCTTGGAAATGCTTTGCCTTTTTGTTGGTTTGTTGGTTTGTTTGTTTGTTTGTTTAGAGTCTACTAATGAATGAGAATATCCCCTGCTAATCTTTCTGGGTTTGAGATACCTCAATCAGGAGGATATTCTCCAAATCCATCCACTTCCCTGCAAAGTTTAGGATATCATTTTTTCTTACTGCTGAGTAGTATTCCATTGTATAGATGTACCATTTGTTAATCTATTCTTCAGTTGAGGGGTATCTAGGTTGTTTCCAGGTTCTTGCTATTAGGAATAATGCTGCTGTGAACATAGTTGAGCTAATGCCTTTGGAGTGTGACTGTGCATCTTTAGTGTATACACCCAGAAGTGGTATTCCTGGATCCTTGGGGAGATAGATTCCCAGTTTTCTGAGAAACCACCATACTGCATTCCAGAGTGGCTGAACAAGCTTACACTCCCACCAACAATGGAGGAGTGTGCCAGGAATACTTACATTTCTTTATCCTTTTTCCTTTTTTATTTTCTCTCTCAAGTATATTGAAAACATACCAGAAACTATTTATGTTTATTTTTTATCTGTCTTTACTGTAATCTCTTATATCTCATCTTTTCTGTTTCTGATCTCCTTTTGCTTGGCTAAGGTAGCTGACCCATTCAGCTGTCCCTATTTTCTACTTCTACACACCTTTAATCTTCCATCCAGTTTCCTCTATTTCTTTGCTTCTGTACACACCTTTAATCTGCCAAAGTTTGGTTTAAGGATTTAAAGGCTTCACTATGGTTTCTAACTCCACCCAGCTCTCTTTATTACTTTCTGTTCTGTCTTCACTTTTAATCCTCCACCCAGTTTCCTCTCTTTCTGAACACACCCTTACTCTGATAATGTGTGGCTAAGGATTAAAGGTGTCTCTAGGGTGACTGATTGGCTTCACCCAGCTCCTAGTCTAGCTGGTTTGTCTTTTTTTGCTAATTATCAGTCACAATTACTACTTTGCGAAATTTTAGGGTCCATATAATTATCAAGTAAAGTACAGTTGTTTGCTGCTCATTAACTCCATTTAAGTATTTGGCAGTAAAGCCTCTTAAAATACAGTGTTTTCCCTCTAAGGCTGAATCAAGGAAGTCTCACTTTAAAAAGCCACACCTCTGCTAGACTCAAGCAAACAGAGTTGATCCAAGAAAATGTTGCCACTGCCAAGAATCAATCTTTTACTCTGTTCCCTTTTGTCTATGAAAACAGAAGCCTTAAATCCACCATATGCAGCTAGTTTCTTATACCCAATCTTCTCTGAGACTTCAGGAACCAGCCTTGGTTTAAGATGCCTGCCTAGGACCTGCCATTTTGAAATCAAGCCTCACCAGGGCATCACATTCCCCAGATCCTGTGAGACACACAACTCAGAAGCTGCTTTTGGCTCTCATTGTGTGTATTAGAACCCTTTTAAATTTTTTCTCAAGCTTATTGTGGTGTATATTGCCTACGTTGGGCAGCCATTTGTTGTAAATGGTTCTTTCATGGACTTTCTGTTCTAGCCCAAAGGTTTAGACCTACAATCCCACAGAAACACACAGATTTTGTATTATTTTTATGCTGATTGACCTAGGGCCCAGGCTTATAACTAGCTAGCTTCTTCATCTGAAATCAACCCATCTTGTTCAGTCACATGGCTTGGTACCTTTTCTCATAGCAGCATTTCAGCTTCTTTCCTCTGCGTCTGCTGCCCTCTCCTCATTGTGTCTCTGGTTGCTGTCTCTGATGGCTCTCTGGCATCTGTGTCTGGTGTCTGTCTCTGCTCTGAGATGTTCCTGAGTTTTCTTAGCCTGGTAGCCCTGACCTTCTTTCCTGTTTGCATTTAGCCAATAAGATATTTTAAACCTATAGGTGGGACAAATATTTACATTACCAGCATAATCCCACTACAGTGATATTTTTGGGGAGATTGATTATCAGTTTTCTGAGGAACCACCATACTGCATTCCAGAGTAGCTGTAAAAATTTACACGTCTACCAGCAATTGATGAGTGTTCCCTTTGCCCTGCATCTTCTCCACAACAGGTTGTCATCTATTGATCTTAGTCATTCTGACAGGTATAAGATGATTTCTCAAATTTGTTTTTCTTTGCATTTTTCTGATGGCTAAAGATGTTGAATAATTTTTAAGTGTCTTTCAGCCATTTGCAATTCTGTTGAGAATTCCCTTTTTTGCTCTGGGATTGTAAACTTGTACAGCCACTCTGGAATACAGTTTGGTGATTTCTCAGAAAAGTGGAAGTCAATCTCCCCAAGGATCCTGTAATACTACTATTGGGCCTATACCCAAAGGACACACATTCATACCCCAAAAGCATTAGCTTAATTATATTCATAGCAGCATTATTCATAATAGCAAGAACCTGAAAACAAACTAGTTGCCCCACAACTGAATAATGGACTAACAAACTGTGGTACATCTACACAATGGAGTACTCAGCAGTTAAAACAAAATGGCATCCTAAAGTTTGCAGACCTATGAATGGATTTGGAAAATATCCTCCTGAGTGAGGTATCAAAAGCCCAGAAAGATAAGCATGGAACATACTCACTCAATAGTGGACTTTACACAAAAAGCAAAAAATACTCAATCTGCCAACAACTTTTTATAAAAATCATATTGAGGAATTTAAGCATTGTACATTACACATTGAAGCAGAAACAATAAAGTCTGGGAGAATTTAAAAAAAAAATACTCAATCTGTAAAGCACAAAAGACAGACATCCAGAGATTCCCCTAGGCAGAGAAAATAGAGAAGATCTCCTTAGCTAATTGGGATCATAACAGGTTGCAACCATGAAGTGGGAACAAATCATGAGATAAGGAGATGATTGAGTGAGGGGAGCAACAAAGATGAAAGAAAAAGAGAGATGAAGGTCTTGATAGAGGAAGCCAATGTAAGGTTGGAAGCAGACAGAGTGCTAGGGAATTCTCTAAGAGCTCATAGGATGTCCCTGGATAGTTCTCCAATCAATAGAGGTAGGGGTGCCTAAACAGGACTTCCTCAATAATTAAATTAATAACGACTCCAAATGTCATCACAGAGCATACATCCAACAATAAACAGAGGAAGAGGCAGAGATTCATGGCTGTGTACTGGGCAGAGCTCCTGATCCAGCTGAGAGCATAGAAGGAGAGTCTATATGAGCAAGGGGATAGGAATTATAAGGAAAATTTCCACAGTGATGGCAGGCTGGAGCACGACAGAGTTCAGTGAATCACGAACAGCCACTGGGAAACCACTGGCAAAGAAGCTAGGCCCTCCATGGTTAGGCAACTGTTGATTGGCATGGGCAGTAAGTGGAGCCTTGAGGGGTGGGATTAGTCTTTTTTCCTGTTCGTGGGATGGCACCTTAGAATCCATTCCGTGCAGAGGAACACCTAGCCCAGTCTTTATATTGGAATGGGGAAATCGAACTTGACTGCACTGGATATAACAGGCTGAGCTGACCAACCTTGGCACTTCTTTCCCTATTTGGGTAGGGGATGGAGGGATGAGGAGGAAGGAGATTGAAGGCTGACTGGGAGGGATTGGGAAGAGGGAAGGGAGAGGAAGCAGAAGGATACATGGATAAATAAAGATGTTTTGTAAATAATAAATAGTTACAGTGTCCATATGATAATTAAATGAATAAAATTTTAAATTATTAAAAGCAACGTGAGGTATGTACTGGTTAATAAAAATTCAAATTTCTAAGTTTTACTCTTAATTAGAGCAATATACATTAATTTATCTTTAAAAGTCTGAAAACATTTAATTTAATACAGCTATGCTGACAGGTTACATATGACCCTGGTTGTTACCAGGGTAACAACACTAGAATAAGCAAGAACATGGATGAAATTAGAAAAATATCATCCTGAGTCAGGTAAGCCCGAACCATAAAGACAAACATGATAAGTGGATATTAACTGTGAAGTAAAAGGTAATCACACTGCAATAGAGTCTCCCCAGAGTCTACACCTTTTACATTGTGGCTCTTTATGAAAATGACTAAACTCTGCCAGCACCATAAGACTTGAGTTTGCTTCCTGTGGAAAAATCTTCAATTATAATGAATAAAACACAAAAAGAAAACCTCTCATTAATTTCTGCAATATAATTTCTAAATTTTTGTGTATTATTTTACATATATGCTGTGATTCCCCCATTCAGCAATAAATTTTAATAACCGACTTTAAAATGTGCCAAAACATTAATTACATCACAGTTTATACAATGGAGTCTTAGAAGCAGTTTAACTCTTCAACAATGTAAAAATTCCTCAGAATACAAGATCATTAATTTTATAGAGCCACTAATTTTAAGTTTTCCAAAAAACGTTTATAGCAACATAGAATGCTTATTTTGCATTACAGTACATAAAGTAAAGACAATTCTAAAATAATTTTTCTAAAATGAGTACTCAAAGACAGAGAAGTATCATGTGAACTAAAGTGTAGCCAGTAATCTCAATTTCTCAGAAATTTCTACAGGCACTGTTTTCAGTCTATTGTTTTTCTTTTAATATTTTAATGATAATGAAAATGTTTCCAAATAAAAAGTTAAGTGAAAACATGCATTTAAAAATAATTAATACATTTGAGATATTACACTTTTGTCAAAATAAAGAACAAATATATATATATCTCAAACAACCCAATTAAAAATGGAGTATAAATCTAAATAAAGAATTATATTCTGAAATGGCTGAGAAACAAAGAAATGTTCAGCATCCTTAGCCATCAGTGAAAGGCAAATTACAACTACTTTGAAATCTCATCTTATACGTTTAAAACAGCTAAGATCAAAATCACAAGTGACAGCTCCAGTTGTCAATTATGTGAATCAAGGAGAACACCCCTCCATTGCTGCTGGAAATGAGAGCTGGTACAGCCACTATGGAAATCAATATGGCATTTCCTCACAAAATTGAGAATTGATTTACCTCAGGATCCAGCTATACCACTTTTGGATATATACCCAAAATATACCCCATCCTATTGCAGGAACACCTACACAGCTATGTTCATAACAACCTTTATCATAATAGGAAGAAAAGGAAAACAACCTAGATGTCCCTCAACAGAAGAGTGGATAAAAAATATGATACATTTACACAATAGAGTGTTACTAAACTGTTAGGAAAAGTAGCATCATGAATTGGCAGGGACATGGATGAAACTATAAAATATCATCCTGAGTCAGGTAAGCCTGACCCAGAAAGACGAACATGGTAAGTGGATATTAACTGTGAAGTAAAGGGTAATCACACTGCCATTTACAGATCCAAAGAAGTTAGATAAAATGGAGTGGTATGGTGAGATTCATTCCTCTCCATGGGAACAGGAACTAGAATAGCTTTAGTGGTATGATTTGGTGGGTTGGATGAGAACAGGGATGGGATGGAGGGATAAAAAGAGCATAAAAAAGGAAAAGGGGACTTTAATAAGTGGACATTTAGAGGGTGATAGGAAAACCTAGTGTAGTGGAAACTTCCTGGAACCTATTACACTGTCCTTAGCAAGGATTGCTAGTAAAGGGAAACAGGTATACTGAAGCAACCAACTTCTGTAACCAGAATAGAATCCAAATAGTGGGACTGGAAAACCAATCCAGCTGCAAAATTTTGCCTGAAAAATATGTTCAGTGCTTGTGGGCGTGCCCAAGCAATTATTGGTCAACCCTGAGATCCATAGGACTAGAGGTAGCCCATTTCCTGCACTGCCAAGATGGCCAAGATCTGAAGCTTGGATGGCTCAGGTGCCTAACCCAATCATCAGAGAGGTTTACTCCAGCAGATGATGGAGGTAGATACAGAAATCCATATGTAAACATTAGGCTGAGCTTGGAGAACTCTACAGAAGAGGAGGAGGAAAGATTGTGGGCATCAGATGCTCTCAGGAGAACAGTGCCCACAGATTCAACTAAACAGGTCACATAGGGACTCATGGGTGTGTGCTAAGTCCTCTGTATACAAGCTGTGTGATTGTTTGGCTTGAGTTTTTGTTGGTCTCCTTACAAAGAGAGTGGACATGTTTCTGATTCTTGCTGCTCCATGGACCTTTTACCTTCTACTCAATAGCCATGTCTAGCTTTGATGTAAGAATGTTTATCTAATGTTTATTATCATCATCATCATTAGTTTATTTTAAAGCCTAACTGAAGATTCCATTTCTTCCTTTCCTCCTGTTCTCTCACCCTACCTCCCCTTCTACCCCCTTCATCAACTCCTATTTTTCATCTCAGAAAGGGGAAAGCCAATGGGTATGACATATCAAGCTTGATATGATATCAAGCATATTAAGTAGGACAATGTGCCTCCCTTTTGTAACTAGTCTTATTACATCTTATTAGGCAGAGTTAGGTTGATACCCCTGGGAGGGCTTCTCTTTTCTGAAGAGAAGAGAAGAGAAGAGAAGAGAAAAGAAGAGAAGAGAAGCAGCAGAATCTGATATGGGTGTGAATGGGAGCATTGGGAGCAGGGCAAAGGGAAGATGGCAGTTGGGATATATTTTATGAGACAATAAAAAATAAATAAGTAATGCATTAGAAATATTGAGCTGAACTAAAAATAGACACATCATTGCAAACTAACACACTAAGAATATTAAGAGATGGGTTGTGCATTTGTTTCCATAAATCTTGCACATATTTTTTTTCTTTTTTAGTACAATAAAGTCATATTTGTTATCTGTGTATGCCCTTGATCTGGCTCCTTCCCCCTCCCACCCATTCCAGTCTCTCTCTCTTCTCCAACTTTTTAAAGAATTTTTCATAGCAACTTTTAGCAAGACTGCCCATGATTCTGTTTCCAGGACTGAATTATCTTTTGCCTCATTGACAGATGTCTGAATTTTCTTTATTATTTAATTGAGTTACTGGAGTACGTGGAAAAGTATATATTGAGACAAATTGTAGATCTAACAGGCATAGCTCTCACAGATTTTTCCTTTATGGATAAAAAGAATATTACAATGTATGACGCACATTGATATAGAGGTAGCCATTCTTAAATTTTATAGTCTTACATATTTTCACCAGAAGCATATATATATTTGACCTCAAAGGAATAAAACCCATTATGCATTGGAATAGAAGACTATGAACTGATTGAATCTGTACTTATGAAATGTATTTTGACAGCACCTTTATCCCATGGTATTTTGATGGATTTCTGGGGGAAGCAAAAAGGACAGTTTGCATAAGGAATATAAAAATCTGTTCTGTAATTCAGTTTTCTATATGAAAATATCAAAGTTGAATTTCATTTACTTGGTATTCTTAGTCTCAAGCTATTGGTTGCATTTTCTTACTGTAATGACATTTATGGGTCACAGACAGATAGCCAAGAAATAAAGTGTTAACTCTATTATATAACATTTAATATCTAAATACAGCTTAACCATAATTTTATAGCAGACTCCTTGTAGCCTAGAAATAAAATTTATGCACATCTGAGGTTCATTTTTCATGCTTAGAAAAATAATACATTCATGAATTGTTCAGTTTAATTACTTTATTACATGTATAACATATATTGGACATCATATAATTATTATATATTGAAATGAAGAGAAATTGAGAAGATATTCTCAACATAACAGTAATGACATATTTATTCTGGTTTTATTAACTGGTCTTAGCCTGTGCATATTTTCCAAAAAGCTTCTACAAACACTTTCTGTTAAATCAATGCTCAAAATAGTTTTTATAAGAACTGTAAAACCAACTTTACCAAATGGTTGCCTTTCTTCATTACTAACAACTCTAATATCTTTTCAACACTTTTCTAGAGATTTTGTTTTAAGCCATAAGAGGGAAATGTTAATTGTGAGTATTCAGTAACTCTGTTTCTATCCGCTGAGGGTTCAATTTAATTTCTAATCTGTCTGTGATGAAATCAGGTTTAATTAACAAAGTATAGATACTCATTAGATATTTCCAGTCTCTATGCAGTATAGCTATCAATAATCAGCGACTGTATTGATCCTTTTTATAAAATCACTCTTAGAAAAGAAGTCTTAAGGCATATTATTTTCCCAAAGACCATCATTTTTCAGAAATTCTTCAGTTTCAGACTATACTAATTGATCAGGCTCTAAACCAATACTCTTTTCCCCAATCTTAGTCTCATTTAGGACTTTATGAATGTTAAGTATATCTAAATTCATAAGGCTAATATTTCCTACATATGCATATTACAGCACAGTACAAAGTTTTCCTTAGTTAGTTTGTTGGTTCCTTGACAGCAATGCAGGGGTGTTAATGGGAAATGATTAGATTGTTACAACTTCAATCTTAATGTATTTATCCATTGACAAACACATAGGTGACAGTTTTATTAGGAAGAATTTATTTGAGGGATGAAAGTCTGTAGAAGTTGCTTCTCTCTCTCTCTCCATTTCCACTCATGATGATTCTCTTTTCTGTGTCTGACCATTCAATTGTACATTTCTGCTTTACTATAGGCTAAAATACATGGACTATTTATTGTCCCTTCAGAAATCATCAGTCAAAATATTTATGTCACGTACTGTGTTGTTTATATAGGGCTTTTATCCAATCACAAAAGACAAGGAAACACTGAAATTTTATATCATAAGAAACACCAACTCATATTTATTTACAACTATAATTTTGGTTCTATAAACCATGGACATATTTGTGCTACTTAAAAATACCTAAAGTACCTGGTAAAAATGTATGCACATTATCATATTACTACATATGTGGGTAAAGAATGCTTAATAACAATTTTCTATGGAAATACTCAAGAAGTAACATTATGTGATTATGATTTAAATTTAATTAAATTAATAATTAACTAATTCTGGATAATTTAATTAATTATAATTTTTAAATTTAAGTAAGTAATTATGATTTAATGTAATATTGTAGATGGTGTTGTATTGAATCCCTATGAACACACAATATTGGTGCATGGATTATTACAAGTAAAGAAAGCATATCTCCTTTTTTAATTAGCTCACATACTAAACATATTTTGAAGCTAGAAGTAGTTACTATGTTGAGGTAAGTAGAAAGGGATTTGTTTGACATTTATAATAACAAATAATAAATAATGACAGAATTTCCTTTTTTTCCAGAGTGACTACAGGACAAGTAAAGATGACGCATTGTACACTATGCACATTTATTTAGTGAGAATAGATTGGTCACAGTCTGAGTTTTATTTCTGTTTCTTTGATAAAGTTCTCTTAAAGACATATCTTAAGAGGTAAGCATTGTTTGCCTTTCCACTCCATAGGAAAGTTCACCCCACCATGGTGGGAAAATGTCTGCAGCAGGAGCTTGATGAACTTGGTTACATTGTCAGAAAACAAAAAAAGTATGTTTATGCTCCCTCATGCCGCTACACATGTTGTGTATTTTTTAAAGAAACTAGATATATTTGATTACAAAAAATATAACTTAATATCATGAAGTTTGAGTTTTGACAATGCTTGCTTATTTTCCTAAACAATTTACATAGCATAATTAGTCGAGCTTTTGGGGGGGGGTCTAATTCTGACAGTATGAGTAAAGATAGACCCACCTTCAAAGAAGATGGTTTAATACAAATGAACCATAGATATGAAATGCAGTTCCCAGTGAGAAATTTCTGCCACAAATATCCCTGGATAATTTACTAAACCACCTTTGTTAGTTAGTAAAAAGTGCCAGAAAATTTGATTATTCTAAGGTTACAAAAATGAGTAAATATTTGTGGAAAATTGTATGCATATATAAAGATCTCCCCAATAAGTTAGTAGACTAAGTCATGTTCATGCTAATATTATCTTATTGAGTAATCTTATGATAACTTTCAGTGAGTAACTAGAAGAAAAATAAAAGTAATCAGAGGAATCATGTAATATTTTCTGTATTTTGAGCATGGTCATTATTTGCATGCAAATTGGAAATGATCTATTATGAGAAAATTAGCAGCCAATCAAGAGTGTCTACTAACATTTCTACAAGATTATTATGCCACCATCCCATAACAATTACTGCTGTGTCTAATGTCCTTTGGGAAGTCTTTCTGAACACTTTGAAATTAGTTACTAAACATTTCTAAATTGAGTTCAAACAGTTCAACTAAAAAGTATTCTCTAATCTATATTCATTACAAAATTTCTTAAATCCGCATTGTTTACTGTAACTCAGTAGAGAGTCATAAATGTGATTAGAAGGTAACATAAACACACAAAATTAATAAGATAGTAAAACAGTTGAAAATGCATCCTAATACAATATAAATATTCAAGGAAGAAAATAACTCTATAAATTACATCTTGTAATGTACATCTTGTAATATTCCTATTCAATGAATGTTTAGGATTTGTAATCTAACTCTGTACATATAGTACTTGCACACATGACGCTCTAGGTTTCATACACAGCACCATCTAAAACAGTTGTTATATCTCTAATGCAAACACTAAGGCTTTAGGGAACAAAGATCCTAAATCCAATGTCATTCTCTGATACCATCATCAAATCTGTGATCAGTCTGGTTATATTGATCCTAGTGTCACAGAATAAACAGGAGAAATAAATAGAAATATTAAATGCAAGTCTATATAAAGTTACAATGTCTGTCAAAGATGTCATATGTATTACTTTCATTCTTAAAAGCTTAGTCTACTTTTGTACAATAATGTTGTCTAAAAACTATAGCAAGACAAGACAATTTTACTTATCAATCCAGACTCCAGAACCTAGGTTACATATCATAAATCAGTATTTCTTAGAAGGCAGTACTATGGTAAAATCTTTGAATTTAATCTCTCTCTTTCTCTCTCTCTCTCTCTCTCTCTCTCTCTCTCTCTCTCTCTCTCTCTCTCTCTGTGTGTGTGTGTGTGTGTGTGTGTGTGTGTGTGTGTATAGGAGATGTCCTTTTTGTGTGTAAAGGAAGGAGATTTATTTATCTCACAGTTCTGGAAGTTTCAGAGCATGGCCCCACCATCCTGGGATCAGTTCCCTGGCTATACTATGGCATGCATGAAATGGGAAAAGGAACTACTGTTTGAGCGCAAGAGAGGAAGTAAACTTGGATTGGTTGCATTTTGTAACAACTCACTTTTTTTAGGTCTATGCCTTCTCAAATTTGCAAATGCATTAGTACCACTATCCCATTGATATTTTATAGTCTTCCCTCTCTCTCTTTCCCCCTCATTCTCCATAATGTATTTGTGTGTATATGTAAAAGTATTTTCTGTGTATGGGTTTCTGTGGAGTAATGAAACAATATGAGATTCTCTGGAGCAGATAGTTTTTTGGTTGAGCATATGCGTACTATGATCTAAATTTCTAAGCAGAATTCAGGTCCTCTGAAAGAGTAAGAATTCTCTTAACTACTGCACCATTATTCTAGCAACTTTCTTTTTTTTTCTTTTCTTTTCTGATATCTTAAAGCTTCTTAATTTCCATTTCACTTTTCAAAATCATATTTGTTAAACATAGTGGCTAACTGTACATTTAGATTTTTGCTTTGTTTTAAGTAAATGATTAAAATTCCAAAAGCAAATGAATTATATACTGTACTTCATTTTATCCTAAGAGATAATTTTTCTTCTATTCAATGCAGGTTTCTGTGAAAAAGTTATTAACAAATATCTAATCAAAAAGTGTGATTTTGTGTGATGTATGCCTGCCTCGTAGCTAGCTAGTCTATTAGTGACTCCTACCTTGATATATTTTTTCCACTTCTTTTTATTTTTGTATCATCTTTTGCAACAATTGATTTCCATTAGAATCTATGTTTCTTTATTGCTTGGTGTGACTAAACTAAAAATTTAATAATTCAATCTAATTTTTTAATTGTTTCCAGAGTCTTTTCCTGGCACAAAAAAATATAGGTTAGTCTCTGAAGTCCTAAAAAGGCTTGTGTAAGTAAATGGAAAAATTCTGTTGTTCATAGAAAGCAGATGGAGTCTGTCATTTTCAACTGGACCTTCCCTGAGGCACAAAGACATTTCTTTTTAATGTTTAATGAACTAGTAAAATGTATCAACAAAAGAACAACTATATAAACAAGAATAATACTTTTATACTTTTAAATCCCCAAACATTATAATTTTATCTTAGTTATGAGTGAGGAAAGACCACTATAAATATGACAGAGCAAATGATATATATTGAGAACTAAGGAAAGAAATGATTATCTCAAATAGGAGTGGTATCTAAAGTTTTTAGTGCTATAACTTAAAAGAGTAAGTCAACAGTACTGTGGGGAGTCAGACCAGCCTGATTTAAAGAGTAAGATTTTCACTGAAAAAATCAATTAGGGTAAACAATTTTAATGCAAATATTTTTTAAACTTTCTGATTCTGATTTCAGGTTCTCAATCCAAAAAACTTAAAAAAATATTTAAAATGTTAGATAAGTTTCAAATTTAATGAAAAAAATACAGCACAGTAATCAATTATACTATATTGTCTTTATGCATACTGCTCCTTGGAATCTAAGTTTCTGGCTTGTTAAACAAAAGTAATTTTCAGTTTCTAAAATATTTTTACTTATATCACCAAACATAATATGATTGTACTTTTGGAAGGCCTATTACACACACACACACTCACACACACACAAACACACACATACATATATGTGTGTATATAAGTATATATGAGAATTTATTTAAAATATTTGGTATAATATTAAAACACAAAAACCAGTAGTTCTCTGTATAAAAATAACAAGTGTACTTAGTGAGAAATATCCAGAAAAAATATTTCAGAATAATAAAAATAAATTTGGTGCCATTCTAACAAGAATGAGAAAGAGTTGTATAATTTAAAACTTCAAGTCTTTAAGACAGAAATTAAAAAAAGATGTTAGAATATGGAAAAATCTCTCTTTGTCATGGATTAGTAGGTAGGATTAATATAGTAAAAAATGTATACTATTTTCTGAGCAATAGGGAAACACAGATTCTAATGGGAAAAAGTATATACCAAAAGCAATCTATAGATTCAATGAAATTCTCATAAAAATTCTAACAATTTCCTCATAGATTTTATAGGACAATTTTCAACTTTATATTCACAAACCCAGAAAGTTAAGCAGGGGATGTACTCACACATTAGTGGACTTCAAAGGAAAAGCAAAGCATTTCCAAGCTTCAAACCACAACCACTGAACAGCTTGGGATCGGAAGCACCTTGGACCAGCACCTGGGAACCCATTCCCTCCTGACCCAGTCTTGATGTTTGGATGAGGAAAGTGGATCTTCCTCGAGTGGATGCTGAACTTAGCTACCTTGGGACCTTGGGACCCCTTGTACTTGTTGGTGAGGATAAAAGGAGATGGGGAGAAGAGAGCATGGCTGGGAGGGGCAGGAGTGGGAAGGGAGATTGAACAAGGGGACACATGGATAAAACATGAGACTCTATTCACAATAAATGAATATTCTTCCTACAGATTATTATAGCTCTGTCATCTATCTATCTACCTCCCTATCTATTTGTATCTATATTTAAATTTGAATTTGAATTAAAATAATTTGAGTTTAGAATTGTTATGTGTAGTTTTCCCAATGATAAATAGCCCTCACAATCTCAGATATTTGAATAGTTGGTCCTATCTGATAGTCCTGTTTGGGAAGGATTATACTGAATGAATACCTCTGGCGTTGTTGGAGGAATTAAGTTACTGAAGGTGAGCTTGAGAGCATAATGATGCCAGGCTATTTTTATATTTTTTTGAAGTCTACTAATGAGTGAGTACATTCCCTGCTTCTCTTTCTGGGATTGTGACACCTCAATCAGGAGGCTATTCTCCATATTCATCCTTTTGCCTGCAATTTTTAGAGTATCATTTTTTTCTTACTGCTGAGTAGTACTCCATTATGTAGATGTATCACAGTTTGTTAATCCATTCTTCAGTTGAGGGACATCTAGGTTGTTTCCAGGTTCTTGTTATTATGAATAATGCCTCTACGAACATAGTTGAGTTAATGCTTTTGGGATGTGAATGTTTGTTTTTAGAGTATATGCCTAAGAGTGATATTGCTGGATCTTTCTGGGGAGATTGATGTCCAGTTCTCTAATAAACAGCCATACTGCGTTCTAAAGTGATTGAAAAAGTATACACTCCTACCAACAATGGAGGAGTGTTCCCCTTGCTCCACATCCTCTCCAGAATAGGCTGTAATCTGTGTTTTTAATTTTGGCCATTCTGACAGGTATAAGGTGGTATCTCAAAGTAGTTTTGATTTGCGTTTCTCTGATGGCTAAAAATGTTTCGCCTTTTTTTATGTGTTTTTCAGTCATTTTTAATTCTTCTGCTGAGAAGTCCCTTTTTAGTTCTGAACCCCATTTTTTAATTTAGTTTTTAATGGTTTTGGGCTTTAGTTTTTTTAGTTCCCCAAAATATTTAATAATGTTTGTTTTCATTATAAATAGTTAATGATCATAGTTAATTTATTTCTAAAAAAGGGGGAAGAGAATATGATATAGGAATTATTTTAAAAGATAGATAAATTTTGGTTTACTGATACAAATTTAAGGTCAGTTTTGTTATGATGTATGTACTTTTCTACTCTTGCTTAAGGTATGATGTTTATGTGACCCATTTAAAATTGTAATATGCAATTGAGAAATACAGATTAATAGTCATCTATGATAACCAAACTTATAGTATGCAAAGATATATTTTAATTAGATAGGTAGTCTTCAACAACTTCAACAATATGCAGAATATGACATTTAAAATGTGTTAAGAACTTAAACTTTTCTGGACAATTAAACAGGTCTGCTTCTGGCAGCTCCAATGTATGTCAAGAAAATGATGGACATTGGAGAAACTTCGTGTTGAATTTACTTTGTGGAAACAGTTAGCCACTGGAGAACAAATTGTTCTGGTATTGACTGCTTGATTGTATGCTGGGTAAGCTTGGACATGCAGGTTTCATAGGAAAGTGACTTCTAAACTTTGGCAGAACAAGCCAAGATGATCCTTCAGGTTCCTGCTTTGCAGAAAAATTGCCAGGCAGCCTTTAGAACACAAGGAAAAGTGACTGATGGACTATGCCAGATTTCCTGCATCAGTGAAAGGTATGCAATAAACTCTGGTCCTACAGGCTGAAGATGATGTCCCAATGTTACAAAGGAATTTTTGTGTAATTATCTAGGCGGACAGGTATTATCTCTCTCATTTCTAGATTTTGGAAGATGCTTGTGCTTCCTGTTAATTTGGGTAGTATTATATTCTTCTGTGGTGTTTGATATAGTTGAGGATTTGAGAACTATATGTATAGTTTTTCTTAGTTATTTTAAAAGGCATATTAGATATGAAACTTTAGACTCACAAGGATAAGGTAGATAATGGAATGTTTTCTTTAATTTTACTAATACAAGTAGACTAGATATTGTAACTGTAATTCTTGCCTGATAGCTGTTCTATTGTATGAAATTTTGCTATATTAAAATTGAAACCTTCCTTTTTGATTAGACAGAAAAGAGGAAATATGGAGGGACTGTTCTCTGTATGCAATTCTGTAAATAAAGAGCTGTTTTGGTCTGGGTAGAGGACCATAGAAGTGGATGGAGAAATCAGAATAGAGACAGGTAAGAGGGCAAAGTCAGTCAGTCTCCAGTCAGCAGCCCAAGAATTATATAGGACCCAGGTGAGCTAAGGGCCATGGGCATAGCCAAATGGCCAGATAGATTAATTAAAATGGGTTAAGTAAAAATGACAGAGACAGATAGATAATAATGTGCCTGAGCCATAAGCCAAACAATATGAAATGAATATACATTAATATATAAATAATATACATATGTATAAAAATATATATAAATTTCAGATCCCAAGCTGTTCAGTGGTTGTGGTTTGCATCTTGGACATGCTTTACCTTTTTTTTTTTTTTAATACACTAATGAGTGAATATATCCCATGCTTATCTTTCTGGGTTTGTGATACCTTGCTCATGAGGATAGTCTCCAATTCTAGTCATTATTTTGAGATTATTACACAATTATTTTACATTTTGCTTTTATTACTTTTTCTAACACTTCTTTGATCTATTTCAAATTCAATTACTTGTTTAATTATTTTTAACTACAGAAACCACACCTACATACACAAACATACACATTTATACACACACACACACACACAATTTGTAAATCCTGAATAATGATATTTTTATGTATACAATTTTGGATCAAAGTTTTATTGGATATTGTTGTGGTCTTTCTTGAATAAGATTGTTTCCCAACTCTCAGGTAAATTGTAATTTTACATGGACAATGTTAATAGGCATGCCAATGTGAATGGCAACATAGTGGGTGGGTATAGAGTTGGACATTAGGAGGCCTCAACCTTAAAGAATCATAAGAAATTAAGTCATGTTGACAATTATTTTTGAAACTAAAATATTAAATTTTTATTTTGATCTTCAGTTTCCTTCTGTTCCTACTGTATAATCTTTAGATAATATGAGACCCTATGTATATTCTGTTGCCAAGGTTAAAATAACAATCAATAGGCTTTTGCTGAGAGTTATTTATTACCATGTACACCAATTCAATAGTTCATTTCAGACCTCTTTTGTTAGCCAACAATGGGCTGCTATTACTAATAACCTTAAAATGTAAAATTATACTTTGACACTTGGCATAAGAGATTTTAATTCATTGTTAGTTGAAACCATTACTCTTAGTTCTACAATTCAGAAACATCATAGCCAAACAACATAGAGGCTGCAAGATGCTCAGTAAAGAATAACAAGAAAGCAAAGTATCCAAGAAGAATGAGCTTTTTATATATTCCTTGCACAGTCATGCCTATCTCCTAATAGTTCATTTTAAGCATCATAAATTGTTTCATTTGTGTTCACCTGTGGTCTGTCTTTGAACCAGATTATCTGGACTGATAGATTCAGATGTCAATGATATTACATATTTTTCAAAGTTTGCATGCCTAATTTGTATATTCTCCTTTGTGTTGCCTGTAGATTCAAATCTCTCTCTTTTTTTGTTGCTAATTGGAGGACTGATAAGTGTATCAAAGTAGAAAAGTTCAAAGCAAAATCAGTCTTTAATACTACCACATACACATGATTTTGCCACAAGTTCTAAGTCTCATAAATACTTAAAAAATATTAACAGGATGAATAATTCTACTCTTAAGGCTGCATTTTTAAAATGGAAATTTCTATATTTTGAGAGATAATAACCTTGAGAATATAGACATACAGACAGAAATGGCTTAAAAATTAACTAGAAATCTCATTATAGTAGGAAGATAACATAAAAAATGGCTAGGAACAACACTTTAAAATACATTCAAACTATTTTTCTTTGAGGGGTGTCATGGCACAGGTCATTTTTTTCTACAATCTTTTCTCTAAAAATCTTCCTTTTATGTGGAAAATTGAAAAAACCTGAGGATGAACTATCACTTTTATTGTCATTTTTGGATAAATTAACATACATTTGATATTTCAGTTAATAATATTAAAATTTTTTTGACTTAGACATTATCTTTACAAGATTTTGTACATTTAATGAACAATTTAATTGACTTAAATAGCAATGTAGTTATATTAGTTTTGATTTTAAGCTAAATAAAAAATTAGTTTATATAAATTATTCATAAATTTATATTCCATGGTAAAAAAGTTTCTGTAAAATAAAGTGCTATAAATAATTTTGAAATATCAATCTCTTTTATTTAAGAAACTAAAATTATTGTTATCGGTAAAAAAGATAACTGGTTTCATATTGAACGTTCCCTGTTGTAGGATTCCATGTTCTTCAAGGACAGCACTAGTGACATGATTGCCATATGTTTGGATACTTTAATTACCTAGGAACCTAAAATACCTGACATTTTATCCATGTGTACATCACTTCATCTTCCTCATAAAACTACAGATGCTGTCAAAGGCGCAAAAATGCTTCTTTCATTGGACAATTTTGTTTTTAAATAAATAGTATATAGATCTTATTATCTAATTATAACCTAATTAAAAAAATAAAATGTATTGCATAATTGCATTTTCAATCTTAATCATGGAAATCAAGTAACCACTCATTGAAATCAGATGTGACAGCCTCTTCAAATTCAGAAATTGGCTCATTAGAGACATCCAGCGATATGATCCTTCAAAGTGTTTTTTGTCAAATTGCCCTGACACACCCCTGGCTGGAAAGCTAGCCTTTGTAAATGTGAGGTGGAAATATGTAATATCTCTTTATATTTATTTTAAAGATCAAGGGAAGCATGACACAAATAAGCAAGTGAAAATACCTAAAATTAAATTTATTTGGGGTGAAAATGGGGTCTGTGCAGAGGGTAAAAGTGTAAGAAAAAAGGAAATTGACATTAGAAATACCTGTAAACAAATTATTTTATTCACACTTGAAAATAATAATTAGTAATGACAGTAAAATTACATTATTTTTCCTGGTATCATAGATTAATACACTTTTTAGTGCTTATTACAGATTCATAACTAATTTTGTATTTTTAAGTAATATAAAGTAAATACTTTTACTATTCATTCTGATTTGTTTTTCTGATAACAATCCTCAAAATATCTAAATTATGATTCAAAAATATTAAATTTTATTAGGACTTAAAAAAATGAAAAAAACTTTAATTAAATTTAGAAATAAGGTAAACTCATGTTTTATTTAATGTGCCATAAGTAAACTTCCCTTAAGGACTTCAAAAAGACCATTCTGAGAAAGAAGTATTTTGAATTGCTAGTCTCACACTGATAAACATTGTCTACAAGGGAATGCATATTAAATACTTATATATTTGTTTTTGCATGAAGACTCATGATGCTTTGTCAAGTGCTTCAGTTCTTAAAAACCTTTCTCTAGCAAACTTTGTACCTAAATATCTAAATACACTGAAAGGCAAAATTAGAATTTAGGAATTTGAAATACCCCCAAATACATGAGATAATTATAATGTTTTTATTGTTTTTTGAAAATCAATATCTAACTTTATATAAAATGGCGAAACATTCAGAATAAATAAAAAATACACAGTAATAAGACTTTTCTTAAATTTAAAATACATAAAACATGAAAAATAAAATCTAAATTTTCTCAAGCCAGGTTAGGCTCAGCTACAGATAAAGAAATCACTTTAGGTCAAAACCCATGGATGCATTATGACCACCACAAATTTCTGCTAAGCAATGCTTCTACAGTCAAATCAGAAGTTTTGTTTTGATTTGTATGTGTGTATGTGTGTGTGTGTGTGTGTGTGTGTGTGTGGTTTAAATCACTTTATTCACTCCTAATCTTTTAATGAAAAAAGAATGTTTTGCTTAATGTCCACTAATGAGTGAGTACATCCCCTACTTAAGCTTCTGGGTTTGGAATACCTCTCTCAGGAGGATATTCTCCAAATCCATCCATTTGCCTACAAATTTTAGTACATCATTTTTTCTCACTGCTGAGTAGTATTCCATTGTGTAGTTGTACCATAGTTTGTTAATCTATTTCTCAGGTGAGGGACATCTAGGTTGTTTTTAGGTTCTTGATATTACAAATAATGATGCTATGAACATAGTTGAGCTAATGCTTTTGGGGTGTGAATGTGTGTCTTTATGGTATATGCTCCTTGCTTCACAACCTCTCCCGCACAGGCTGTAATTTGTGTCTTTTATCATAGCCAATCTGACAGGTGTAACGCGGTATCTCATAGTTGTTTTGATTTGCACTTCTCTGATGGCTAAAGATGCTGAGCACTTTTTCGAGTGTCTTTCAGCCATTTATAATTCTTCTGCTGAGAATTCCTTTTTTAGTTTTGAACCCCAGTTTTTGATTGGGTTATTCAGGGTTTGGGGCTCTAGTTTCTTTAGTTCTCTGTATATCTTAGAGATCAATCCTCTGTCATTTGTAGGGTTGGAGAAAATCTTTTCCAATTCTGTAGGCAGTCATTTTGGTCTCATGACTTTGGCCTTTGCCTTACAGAAAATTCTCAGTTTCTGAAGATCCTGCTTATTGATTGTTGTTCTCAGTGTCTGTACTACTGCTATTATATTTAGGAAGTGTTCACCTGTGCCAATGCATTGGAGGGAATTTTCCACTGTCTTTTCTATGAAGTTCAGCATAGACGGTTTTATGTTGAGGTCTTTGATCCACTTCAATTTGAGATTTGTGCTGGGTGATAGGCTTGAATCTATTTGCATTTTTCTACATGCTGCAATCCAGTTATGTGAAAACAATTTGTTGAATGATACTATCTTTTTTTCCATTGAATATTTTTAACCTCCTTGTCAAAAATCAGTTATTCATATGTTTGTGGGCTAAGGTCTGGGTCTTCAATTCGATTCCATTGATCGATAAGTCTGTTTTTATGCAATACCAGGGTGATTTTATTACTGTGGCTCTATACTATAATTTGAAGTCAGGGATGGTGATGCTTCCTGATGTTCTTTTGTTGAGCAAAACTGTTTTGGCAATTCTGGATTTCCTGTTATTCCAAATTAAATTGTGTGTTGTTCTTTTCAGGTCTGTAAAAAAATTGTGTTGGGATTTAAGAGGAATTGCATTGAATCTGTAGATTGCTTTTGATAGAATTGCCATTTTTACTATGTTGATCTTACCTATCCAGGAGCATGGGAGAGCTTTCCATTTTTATGATATCCTTTTAAATTTCATTCTTGAGTGATTTAAAGTTTTTTTCAAACATGTATGTTGCTTCTTTGGCTGTAGTTCACCAAGGTATTTAATGTTATTTGCAGCTATTATAAAGGGTGATATTTCCCTTATTTCTTTTTCATCCTGCTTGTCATTAGTCTGTAGGAGAGTTACTGATTTTTTTTTAAATTAATCTTGTATCCTGCTACATTGCTGAAGGAGTTTATCTGCTGTAGTAGTTCTCTGGTAGAATTTGTGGGTTACATATATACAATCATTATCTGCAAATAGAAATAGTTTCATTTCTTCTTTTCCAATTTGTATTCCCTTAATCTCATTTCATTCTCTTTCTGCTTTGACTGTAACTTAGAGAACTATATTGACTACAAAAAGGAAGAGGAGTCATCCTTGTCTAATTTCCGGTTTTAGTGGGATTACTTTGAGTTTCTCTCCATTTAGTTTGATGTTGGCTGTCGGCTTCTTGCAAATCATCTTTATTATACGTACAATTTACCATGTATTCCTGGTCTCTCCAGGAGTTTCATCATAAAGGAATGTTGGACTTTGTCAAAGGTTTTTTTCAGCAAATAAGGAGATGATCATGTGGTTTTTTTCCTTCAGTTTTTTTTTTTTTTTTTATGACTCCTAATTGGCCTCAGAAACCATGGGGTCACACTTTACAGAAAGACTTCTGTGCCTCTGTGATGATGCAGCCTGTCTTGAAGACAGGGCTTGGGCATCTGTGATGTGACTCCTGGGATTGCTGGAGAAGACTTCTCTCAGCCCTTGTTTAGGGCCAGCTTGTCTGTGAGCTCAAATCCGGGACTGTGGCTCTGGCCTTTGGGAAAAGGTCCCTGGGAGGCCCAGTGGCTGCAACTTTCTCACCTCCTACTCCATGCTGAACCTGGGATCCTCATTGTCTGATGACACCTGACTCCCACTCTGCCTCAGACAACACAGGGTCAAGATACTCAGAGAGATGTTTCAAGTTAATTATAATATTTTCAACACAACCAAAAAATTAGTCACTATGTTTCAATTGGAAGATAGTAATTTCAAAGAATGATACATGTCCTTAAGAGAATATATGTAATAAATGTGATGTCTTAAATAAAGATTAAATAAAAATGATGGGTTATGTATGATTTGCTAGTTAGCCTATTTAGTAAATAAATATTCAAACATTTGTATAAATTTTATAACACTCTTCTGGTTGATTGGCTTTTATATCTCTGATCACATATAACACTATTATCCTGATGACTGTGTCATTCAATTTTGCCACCCTTGTATAATTCTAGGAAGGTCAAAGACTGACTTGTGTGCTTTCTTGTAACAAACTTTTATTAATATCTTTATACCAAATATTTGGAAACATTTTATGATTGTACTATATTTGTGTGTACTGTGACACAGGACAATGCTGGACCTTCTAAATTATAGAGTTACAAATGACAAATGGATAATGAAGGTTAACCCAAGTCATAAAGCTATAAATATAGATTTAGACTGACTGATTTTATGAAGACAATGTTCAATATATCTGAAAGTATCTCCTCCATGTTATCTCTGCTGTTTGCTGTGTACCACCTAATCATTGCTTTTCTGTTTAAGAATTAAGTTGAATTTCTTCTACCCCTTAAGATTTTTTTAAATTTCTTTTATTTATTTTTAAATAAACCCTTTTTTGTGTATTCCTTAGCTCTCCTACCCTGCCTCCTCCCAAGCCCTCCTTGTCTGCCTTCAGCCTCCCTCCTTTCCATTCCTCCATCCCTTCCCCGAAAAGGGCAAGAAGTTCCAAGGTGGATCAACTCAGCATCCACTCCAAGCAAGTTTGATTTCCTCATCATAATGTCATGCCTGTGTTAGGTGTTCCACAGGGCATAATGGGCCCAAAGTGCCAGTCCACACATAGAAACACAGTCTGATCTCTCCCCTCGAGTTTCCACATACTGCCCATGTCAATGCATAGCTGCCTATCCTTGGAGGGCCTAGTTCCTTTTCTTGAAGATTCCCCAGTGGCTGTTCTTAACTCAGTGAGCTCCCCAGAGCTACAGCCAATCATCACTGTGGGAGTTTTCCTCATAATTCCTATGCCCTTGCACATATAGACTCTTTTCTTCTGCTTTCAGCTGGACCAGGGGCTCAGTCCAGTGTTCAGCCATATGTCGCTGTCTCTACCTCTATTCATTGCTTTTCCGAGGTTGTGTTTTGCAGCTTGGGTGTTATTTTGCTTTTTTGTTTTGTTTTGTTTTTTCTTTTTGTTTAAAGTCCACTAATGAGTGAGTATCCCATGCTTATCATTCTGGGCTTGTGATACCTCACACAGGAGGATATTCCCCAAATCCATCCAGTTGCCCGCAAATGTTTTTTAGTACTGAATAGCACTCCATTGTATAGATGTACCATAGTTTGTTAATCCATTCCTCAGCTGAAGGGCATCTAGGTTGCTCCCAAGTTCTTGTTATTAAGAACAATACTGCTATGAACATAGTTGAGCTAATGCCTTTGGAGTGTGAATGTGAGTCCTTTGGGTATATGCCTAACGGTGATATTGCAGGGTCCTTGTTTAATTTTAGTGGGCATTGTTGTTTTGCCTACATATCTGTTTGTGTGAGGGTACCAGATTCAGTAAACTGGAGATTCCAATAATTGTGAGCTGCCACCTTGTACCTGGGAACTGAACCTGGTTTCTCTGGAAAAGCCATTGGAGTTCTGACCTGCTGAGACATCTCAAGCCCCATTCTTAAGATGGCTTCTTATGTTTTGAAAAGAAATCTTCATAAAACTTTATTTTATATGAAGTTTTCTGAAGTTATTTTAAATTTATTTAATTGTTCTATCAGCAAAGAATTATTTGTATTTTACATATACATATTTTTGCTTATAAACTTGAAAAATTAAATAATATATTTTGATCATATTTCTTCCACTCTCTTAAAATCCTTGCCAATCCTAACTTCCAACTCTCATTCAAATATATGTTCTTTCTCACTCATTTGACAAGTAATTCAAAATAAAAAATAACCTAAAACTATATAAAATGCTACTGAAGAGAGTAAACTTAGCTCAAGAAATGCCATTTTGTATTCTAGTAGCCACAGAGATAAAGTAAAGTTCAGTTCCACATTTCTGGCAGGGGCTTGCCCAGTTCTAAGAGAGAATGAACTGGATACCTGGATGATCCAGGTGGGGTCCAGGACTAAAAGGAGTCTTCCATTTTAGAGAACTATGCTAAACTAAAGCAGACAGAGCCCTGAGAAAGAGTCTCTCACCCAGTTCCCAGAGACCATAGCTAGAAACTGCTGTTTACAGAGGGGCAGCATGACCTAAGTTCCAACTGCAGAATCCATAGAACTCTGGCCCTGCTAACTGACCACCAAATGCTCTAATCAAAATACACCACCATCATTCCTGGGCCAGCTGCACATTCCAGGGTTGAGGGTGGGCTTCCCCCCTCTATAGGAGACATTCTAAGGCACAGAACCAGGACAGCTTGACCATACCCCAAGGACGAGCAATGGGACCTTGCACAAAACTAGCAAACATGCCAGGAAGAAATAATAACAATAAAAAATGATTTTCACCTTGGTACTAACCAATCAAAAGCCTGACCTGTTGTTACCAGGCACCCCCACCCTAGTTTCTGGAAAGCCCCTAGCATGAGCCAATTAGCTAATGACTCATACCATTATCCTCACCTGAACCCAATTCACAGCCTCAGGGTGTAAAAGGAGCCACCCCCTGCAGCCCTAATCAACCCTCCTGCATGATTCTGGTGTAAAGGACATCTGTAGTGGTTCACGAGCTTGCTGGTCTCTACTCAATAAACCTTGCTTTTGCATTCTGCTATCTCCTTGTCTCCAGTGGTCTCTCAAGGGTTGCGACATTGGGTATAACACTACCAAATCGAACTCAATCATCCTTGAGACAATAGATGTGCAAAAAGTGAGACAGTTAAATCACTCAACTCTAAATGTGTGTCTTTTTCTAACCTTTCTTCTCAAGGCTCATGGATGTATGCAGATTATAGTCTGGGAAGCCTTTCAGAGCCACCATTTGTCTATGAGTCCTAGAAAATGCCTTTTCATTGCAGAACAGGGTTGATATACATATAATCTTAAAACAATATGTCCACATGCTTAAGTCTGGCTAAATCTTTTAATAGAAAAGAAGTAGACACGGAGTCTTTTCCCTCTAACCAAAAATCTATTGGTGATCAATATTGGCTGATATCATGAAAAAAAATTAGTTTTCTACTGTGGAGTGATCATGGTTTTATCAATTACAGTACAATGCTAAGAAGTTGCTGGAAAATGTACAGTGAATTACATGCTCTTTGACTGCTTTTAAAATTTTGTTTTGGTTGACATTATGTGTTTATTTTTTATCAATTTTATAAAAAATACATTATGAATGCAAAATGGTAAAGTTATATGTTATGAGTATTTACTGCTAACACTGATTCAAAATATGTTAAGCATATCATATTTCCTAAATTAATTTTAGATGATTATAAACAACTAGATAGTAAATGTGCAATTATAATATGATCTATAGAGCATGTATAATTCTTTTCATGTTTATATTACACCCCATTTTGAATTATTTGTTGTTATTTTGGAGATACAAATTACTATTCATTAGAGTTCCCACTTAAAACACCATCATATTGACTTAGGGGTTTGAAATATAGGCTTAATATATGACACAGCTATTGAAATAAGGGAGAAAATAGAAATCAAAGCAAAATCCAGAAGCAAATACTTTCTAAAGAAGAGAAGATGCATACAGAATGAATCATCAGCTAAAACACATATGAGTGTTCATGGCTGTGTTTCATTGTTCAGAAGAAATCAATATGACAAACCAAACCAGATACTATAATAGAAATCACTTGTAAAGCCTTGGAACATTTATTACTCATTTTTTGTGTGCCGTTTGATTCAGAGTAGAATGTAATCATTGTGTTTGAAATTGCTGGAGGCGGTTCAGAAGTGTTTATTGCTGTGTTTCATGCTACTGGTAATATTTTATGCCTTATAAAAAGACCAAATGGAGACACACTTTCTAGAAAAAAGACTCTTGAAAATACATATGTTTTTTTATCTATCAGCTTTTTTATTTGTAAATTCTATTTCTGATGATAAACCTACATGCACACACACATGCCCATGTGTGCCCACACAGAAATAGATTAGAATGCAGAGATAATTAAGGTTTTATAATTAAATGTTTTTCATAACCTTTGTTCAGCCTGCTGTGTGGATTCTGAGAGTTCATACTGGCAAGCCAGATAGACAGAAGAAGAAAAAAATAGATTTACTATGTAGAGACCTGGAGAATTTAGGTAGTAGCAGAAGATGCAACCCAGGGCATTCCTGATTCTCAATTAGCACTGCACTATACTGATCAATTTTCACTTCACATATCATTTCTTAAAACCAAAGTTTAAATAGACATAAATCAGTATCTTTTGGGGGGTTTGTACACCAAATGAACAGTTTTATAAAGCTAAATAAAATTTAGTATGAGTGTGTGGCCAAATTATTCCTTTAAATATTTAAAATATTTTCTTACTTATTTTTATTTTCTTATATTAATTTTGTGGAGAAGTGATGGCTTGGTGAGTAAGGGATTCACTGATTTCGCAGAAGATCTGGCTTCATTATTCAGTATCTTATGAAGAGCTTACAATTGCTTGTAAATTTAATGTCAAGGAATCTAAGCCTTCTTCCGGCTTAAACAGGCACATTGTGCAATACAGCAAAATAGTTTAATGTACATAAACATAAATGGAAATAAGTAAAATAAAATAACTTGTACAATTATTGTGTCTTAGAAAGTTATATGCTGGTAAGAAGAGAGACACAAAAAGTGTATTTCAAGTCTAATCAATTGTGGATAAATGTATATAAAATTGAGTAGCTCTATGTCTCTTTGCACACACATATACATAAATTGTTTTACTGACTCATATTAATATCTGTGACTGTAAAATGCAAAATTCTCACCAGTCTTTAATAAACAGGAAGTTTAAAATTGAATTAATTATTTATATACATACTACAGTAGATGATTATTGATGATGATGTGAGACCTTCCTTTTTTGTTTCTTTTTTATTAAAGAATTTTAATTCAAAGTTTTATGTTATTTAATGTTTTTAAATCTGATTGAACATTCAGTTGATTTCACATTAATAGTAATACTGTTTTCATTAACATGAAATGACTATATACTTAGTCTTATATACATATTTTAGTGTGCAAATACTAAATACACCATTAAAATGAAAGTTAGGCAATGGATTTACTTATGTAATAAAGAATACGTGTCACATATTTGTAAAAGAAATAAAATCCTATCATCATCTCAATTAAGCAATATAACAGAATATATTATAGTTCTTTATGTATTGCTCTATCAACTGGGCATTTGCTATTATAGTGACAAAATTTAGGAGTTGCCTCAGTACTGATATTATAAAGGTATCTTCTTTAAGGTGGAGTTAACAAAAAGTTTATTTTGCCCTGACAGCATAAATAAATTATTTCTTTATCCACACTGCTCCTGTGTCAATAACAACGGCTGGAAGCCTGTCACTTTAAACCCCTAACCCCATGATGGCTACCTGAATAGTCTTAAAAATAATGAGGTAAATTAACTGAAATTCATCATTGAAAAAAAAAGGCATTTCTCAAAACAAGTTTGAGTTCTCCTATAGGGAAAAAAATTCTAGAAACCAAAATTTTATTACTTTTATTGAAAAAGAAATTTATTCATTTTATATACCAACCACAGCTCCCTTTCTCATTCATTCTCTTTCCCTCACTGCCCCAGTCTTCCACTTCAACCCACCCTCCACCTCTTCCTGAAAAAGGAAAGCCATCTAAAGGGGAATCAACAAAGACAGTTGAGGCAGGGACAAGCCCCTCCACTGTGCATTAAGCCTGAGGGGTGTTTCTCTATAGGTAATCAGCTTCAAAAAGCCAGCTCATGTACCAGGGATAAATCCTGATTCCACTGCCAGGGGTCTCTGAAACAGTCCAAGTTACACAACTGTCTCTCACTTGCAGAGAGTCTAGTCCAGTCTCCATAGCTGTTGATTTAAAGTTTGTGAATTCTCATTAGCGTGGTTCTGTTGCTTCTGTAGATTTCTCCATCATGATCTTAACACCCCTTTCTCATATAATTGCTTTTCCCTCACTTCAGCTTTACTCCCAAAGGTTAAGTTGATTGTGGATCTCTGCATCTGCTTCCATCAGTTACTGGATGAAGGTTCTATGATGACCATTAGGATATTCACCAATCTTATTAGGATAGGACAGCTCACGCACTCTCCACTATGGCTAGTAGTCTGAGCTGGGATCATTGTTGGGCATTGCTGAAATCATTCTTGTGCATTCCTGGGAACTTCCCTGGCACCAGGTTTCTTCCTAATGCCATAATGTCTTTATCTATCAAGATATCTCTTTCATTGCTCTCCTGTTTCAGCTTGATCTTCCAGTTTCCTTATGTTCTCTCTCTTCTATTGTCCTTCTCTATAACAATGTTTACTCAGGATATTTCATCTATATTTCTTTCCAGGGTGATCCATGTGTCCCTCCAAGTATCCTCCTTGTTAGCTGTCTTCTCTGGAGCTTTAGCTGGTAGTTTGGTTATTCTTTGCTTTAATTTTAGTATCCACTTATGAGTGATTACTTATCATGTTTGTCTTTTTAATTCTGGGTTACCTCACTTAGGATGATATTTTCTACTTCCATCCATTTGCCTGCAAATTTTATGACATCATTTATTTTTCTGCTAAGTAATACTTCATTGGGTATATATATCACATTTTCTTTATTCATTCTTTGGTTGAGGGGCATCTAGGTTGTAGAAACTAAAATTCTATGAACATTCCTCCAGAGCCAGCCCCATTACAAATTTTAAATCCCTTTTTGATTTTACCTGGACCAGGAAAACTAGGGAAGTATAATATACTGAGACACTTTTTTTTAGAGACTTTGGTTAAGTATTTCACAACAAGATCACACCAATCCTCACTTTAATCATATTTGATGATTATGTTTTATAGAC
Organism: Sigmodon hispidus; assembly: GCA_004025045.1. NCBI lineage: Eukaryota > Metazoa > Chordata > Mammalia > Rodentia > Cricetidae > Sigmodon > Sigmodon hispidus. Next base: position 98,567 of record PVIH01007512.1, read on the forward strand.
ATACACAGTTTTAAAGATATTTACTCTTATGTGGCAAGGTTTATTGGTAAACAGACCCTATAATTTTAAGGAATTAACATTAAGTTAATGTAGATATTCTTCTACTATAGTAAAATCAATGGATATATATATTTATATAATACAAATTTATTTAAATTGTTTTGTAATTTTATATAAACTTACAAGCCATCATATTATTCTATGGGATAGCATTTTGAAATTTGTATTAGCATTTATAATTTTATTTTAACTGTTATAGTACTTTTAAATATATTGTAAAGTCATATAGTTATTTTCTACAAAATAAAAATCTTATATTTTATTAAATTTGCTCCTATTTAGATGTAAATTTTATGAAATTATTGCAATAGCTCTTTGCAAAATTGTTGCAACTATCTTCTGAGTATGTGACTTGAATTTTATAAATTATAATATATGTAAATGACCTAAGATTGTCTTCTTAGTATAGTGTTTTCTTTCTGATAAAAGTTGGGCTACAGGCGACAGCGCTGCAGACGCCATTATCCTCTGTTTCTCTGCTGCACGGACATGGCCATCGTGCTCGTGTCCCACTCGGTTGCAGCCTATTGGTGTATCCACTTAATTCAAGAAAATGGAGACCGAGCAGCCAGAAGAAACCTTTCCCAACACCGAAACCAATGGTGAATTTGGTAAACGCCCTGCAAAAGATATGGAAGAGGAGCAAGCCTTTAAAAGATCTAGAAATACTGATGAGGTGGTTGAACTGCGCATTTTACTTCAGAGCAAGAATGCTGGGGCAGTGATTGGAAAAGGAGGCAAGAATATTATGGCTCTTCGTACAGACTACAATGCCAGTGTTTCAGTCCCAGACAGCAGTGGCCCCGAGCACATACTGAGTATCAGCGCTGATATTGAAACGATTGGAGAAATTCTGAAGAAAATCATCCCTACCTTGGAAGAGGGCCTGCAGTTGCCATCACCCACTGCAACCAGCCAGCTCCCCCTCGAATCTGATGCTGTGGAATGCTTAAATTACCAACACTATAAAGGAAGTGACTTTGACTGCGAGTTGAGACTGTTGATTCATCAAAGTCTGGCAGGAGGAATTATTGGTGTCAAAGGTGCTAAAATTAAAGAACTTCGAGAAAACACTCAGACAACAATCAAGCTTTTCCAGGAATGCTGCCCTCACTCCACTGACA